>JASDQU010310083.1:28340-49833 GCA_032191745.1 Picea mariana | reverse complement strand
GATAGATTTTGATGATACAAGGCTTGAAACTTCTCCAACTCTTTCCTAGTTTTCACTACTTCTCCTTCCAGATCTTTACAACTTGCCTTGTTTTATGATAATTGTTGTTTCAGAATGTCCTCGATTTTCTTTGCCTCTTCTAATTCCACTTTCAGTAGGGCAAAGTCTTCATCAGGCTATTTACTGTCTTTCTCAAATTGTATCAGCAATTATTTTTTCTTTTTGTTCTTAATTCTAAGTCTGACAATCTCTTCCAGTGCATTGATCAGTTCTCCTTCCATATCAACCACAACTTATTCTTCATTAGCCTCACTTCCTGTGATTTTATTATCATAATCATGTTGGGCCATATGCATGAAGTCATTGTCCTTATCTTCACATGAGGAGTCACTATATTTGTCTTTTGAAGAGTTAACATCGTTTACACATAAACTTTTCTTTCTGTCAAATCTCTTAGGTTTTAACTTCTTTTCACCTTCAGAGTTCTGATCATGTTTCTTGTGTGGACATTTGTTTGAAAAATGACCTATCATACCATAGTTGAAACATTTGAAGGGAATCTTACCTTGGTACTTGCCTGATCCTTTCTTTAGTCTTCTCACAAATTTTTCTTCAATTTCATCAGGCTTAGAATCTTCATTCTTATCTTCTTTAAATGATGCTTCTCTAGAGGTGGGTTTATTTGTAACTATCCTCATTTCATATGCAGTCAACGTTCCTAGAAGTTGATCAAAAGCCAAAGCATTTATATCATTAAGTTCTTCTATAGCTAAGACCTTTGGGTTGAACCTATCTGGCAGAGATATCAAAATTTTCTGAACTAAAGAGGGTTCCTCAATTTTTTCACCAAGTGCTTTTATTGCATTTACTAGTTCTTCAACTCTCAGAAAATACTTCCCAATGGTTTCATATTCTTTCATCTGTATCTTTTCAAACTCTACTATGTAGGTTTGAAGCTTGGCATATCTTACCTTCTCATTACCTTCATAACTGCTAATGAGTTTGTCCCACATTTCTTGGGTAGTTTGAAGATGCATCACCTTTACAAACTCGGCTTCTGCAAGTCCATTCAAGATAGCATTCATTCCGTTAGCATTACATCTAAATTCTAACTTATCATCCTTGGAAGCTAGCACAATAGGCTTTATGTATCCAGTCTCTACTACATCCCAAACATCAACACCTAAGGCCATTAGGTATGTTCTCATTCTAACCTTCTAGAAGGCAAGGTTTGTTCCATTGAACAGAGGGGCCTTATTGGTTGAATTTCCTTCATGGATTGAGATGTTTAAGATCTAGGATCTTCCCTTAGATAAAAGGGGCTGGCTCTAATACAAAATGTTGGACAACTAAGAGGGGGGGGGGTGAATCAGTTGTTACCATGCTTAAACAATTATGCTTATTGTAAACTCTTTGTAGAGCACTTAATGACAATCAAACTAATGCAGGGAGGTAAGCAGTAGAACATTTGACATCATTCACACATATGAAATATACAGAGACAGATATTTCCTTAGGAAACCCATAAAGGGTAAAAACCTCTTCTTCTTGGTATGATAAGTAATCTTTACATTCTGTACATTATCATACTTATGAGAACCAACTCATAATGAGGCTACAACCTCTATTTTGCAAGCTGCTACTTGCTGAGAGCACCAACTCTCTGGATTCTCTAGCACCCAATAGAAGGAAGCACCGACTCCCTGGTTCCTCTAGCACCCACTAGAAGGAAGAACCAACTCCCTAAGAGTTCCAACACCAATTGGATGGAAGCACCAACTTCCTAAGAGTTCCATCACCAACTAGATGGAAACACCAACTTCTAGTTACACAGGCACCGACTTGTATATCAGAGAACCAATTTTCTCCCTTGCACCAACCTACCACCCTGGTTTCTCTGGACGCAACCAGATGGAAGCTACAACTCCCTGTGTTCAAGCACCCACTTTAACCTTTAAGGACAACAGTCCTCCCTAAAACCTCCCAACCACCTTGAAATATCAATATTTTCTACTGAAACTTATTAGAGTGATATAATGTTCATCAATGGCTTACCAGTCTCATCACTATTCTGCTACACTGCCCTGCTCTGTTTGCTTCACTGTCGTCCTGCACACATGCCTTGCGCTTTCTGTTCTTTTTCCTTTTATGCTCTATGCGCCATGTCCATTCAATGCACCATTCCTCTTCTATGTATTTCATCTACTGCACACTGCCTCCTTCTACATGCCTGAATCCATCTCAACAACAACTCTCATCTCTTCTTTCTTCTCCTTCATCAAGTTTCTGTGCACCTTGTGCATGTTATATGCACAATCCTTCTACATGCTCTCCCCACTCCATTATTCTCCACATCAGGATATTCACTGCCACTCCACATTACCACCACTTCACTCCCTCAAGCATCAACACTCTCTCTCTGTTCTGCATGTTGTCCTCGTGTCGAGTCCTCTTCCTGATCATCAAGGCAATTCCTCATCTTTTCTGGTGGTTATCCCCATGTGTTCATCATCACTGGGTGTTATTCTAAGATTACTTAGCTTGTCTAGCAGTCGAGACTCTTCATCTTCTCTATCATAGTCGATCTCATCCTCTCTGTTTTCGTTATAGGCTTCAACTCTCTTCCATTTATCAATCGCTTCTATGAACAGTCTTCATTCCACTAGTAGATTCCTTGAGACTCTTCAGCTCCTCTGGAAATCACACTGAGGCCTCTTTGATTTTTCTGTGCATAAACAATCAATGGTTTCTGTAAATTACACTGTGAACCTCTTGATCCTTATGACTTTGACACCTTTCACCTTTCCTTTCACATGTGGCCTTAGGAAGTGACCACATTCCTGTTCAGAAGTCGCTTTCGCGATTCACATTTCGACAATCCCTGTTGTGAGGCATATTGACTCTCCAAGTCATGATCTACGAAATGGAGATTAGCTTCATGCTAGATCCTCCCTTGAGCCTTCATCGATGTGACCATAGGTTATGACCAAGGGCCAATTCTGAACACGCATTTCACATTTCAACATTTTGGCATTTTGACATTCCTGTGGTGAAGAGTCTCAACTCTTCATGTTATAATCGCTGAAAAGGAGCTTAGCTTGGTGCTAGCTCCTCCCTCTCACATGACCACTGACGGTGACCACAGCCTACACCAAAAGGTATTTTGGCGTTTCACATTTCGGCGTTTTGGCATTTCTATGGTGAAGTGTTTCGACACTAGAAGTCACAAACCCCGAAATTTTTGGCATTTCGCATTTCGATGTTTCGACATTTTTGTGTTGAAGTGTTTTGACACTCCAAGTCATGAACCCTAAAATTTTTGGTGTTTCACATTTTGACGTTTCGACATTTCTGTGTTGAAGTGTTTCGACACTCCAAGTCACGAACCTCAGAATTTTCAGCATTTTGCATTTTGCATTTCGCAACTTCAGAACTCCTGTGATGAAGAGTCTTGACTCTTCATGTTGCAATCGCCGAAAATCTGAAATCGAGTCAGATCAATAGTCCACAATCTTGATGGTTCGACGGTCCAGATATTTTCATGATTTCACATACCATGAGTTCCTGCCATGAGTTTCTTCCTTGACTCCTCCAACTCCCGGTATCTAAAACTCCTAAATGGAGTCAGATCAACGGTCCACAATCTCCCTTTGATCAACGACTCAGATTAAGTCATGGTTTTGCATTTCGTGATTTCGTCATTCTTGTCGTGAGTGTTCTTGACACCTCCAACTCTCGGTATCTGAAACTTCGAAATGGAGATTAAGTTGTGGTTTCACATTTTGCGATTGTCTGTTGTAAGTTGCTTCCTTGACTCCTGGAGTTTACACTTTTGAATGGGATCCAATGATCACTTGTTGAACTTGCCATTGCCATGCCATTATCCCTGTGCTGCTAGTTGTGATCTTTTCCATCAATGACAAACACACATACTCTGCAGTATCTCTTATGATCTTATCAAGCTTGCTCTGCTACGTCTTCCCAAAATACTTCTAGTGCCCTCTTGGCACATTCTTCCTGTACTTAATCCATCGTCATTTTTGTACTTTCCATCAATGACAAGAATACGTTGCTTGTAGAACATGCCAACAAATTACTCCAGCTAACAGTTTTTTGCAAAATGGTCTTGAGAGACTTGTTGACTACCTCTACTTTCCCATTTGCCTGGGGTTAATAAGGAGATGAGTGACCATGTCTAAACCCCATCTTGGATGTTATTTCTACCATCATTTCATTCTGAAAGTGACTACCATGATTAGTGAAAATATCACTCGGGATACTGAACCGAGTGATAATTTGGTTGAACACGAAGAAGGTTGCAGTCTTTCCATCAAATTTTATGGTGGGCATGGCTTCGGCCCACTTGGTAAAGTAGTCGACAACTACGATAATGTGTTGATGCCCCCCAGCCGAAGTTGGGTTGCAATCAACGAAATCTACCCCCCACTTGGTGAAGGGACTGATGGTAATGACTGGGTGAAGAGGGGCTGGGTGTGAGCACATTTTCTGAGTGAACACCTGGAAGGGTGACACTTCTTAATCACTTCAATGCAATCTTTAAATATGGTGGGCTATAAGTAACTAGCTCGCAGGATTTTTTGGGTTGTCGCATGCCTAGATAGATGACCACCACAAGCCCCTTTGTGGAAATCATTTAGGACTGACTCAGCTCTCTCGTGAGTCAAGCAGCAACATAAGATACTATCTATTCCTTGGAAATACAAAGTGTCACCGACGACGATATACTTTTTGGATTGGTATCTAACACGTCGTCGATCCTCTCGTGAGAGATGCTGAGCGAACTTGAAGATATAAAACAATGTCTCCATACCAGGGGTCGAACGACGAGACAAGGAAAATGTGTTCATTTGCAAATGAATCGACATGGATAACATCCTCATCTAATCGTGGAAAAACGGATAACTCTGCAAAAACTAGTGATTTCTTGGACTTGGCCGAAGCAAAGTCGAGATCAAATTCTTGTAAGATGACAATCCATTTATTATATTTCTTACCTATGATACGCCTAGTGAGGACATACTAAAATGGATTGACATCTACAACCACATTAGTCTTGCAAAGAAATATATAGTTTCGTAAACGTTGGAATACTTGAACGACATCCAAAACTATCTTTTCAATGTGGGAGTAATTAAGCTCAGGATCGACTAAATTTTGACTAAGATAGTAGATGACATGCTCATGGAGTTCATCATCCTCCTGAACTATAACCATACCAATCGTTTCTTCAAACGTGAAAATATACAAAAAGTAATCTCTACTGTAATAAGAAGATTTCAGCAACGGGGCTGATACTAAGGCTTTCTTTAGAGCATCGACAGACTCCTGGGCTCACTCATCCCAGATAAAAGGAGTGTCTTTATTCAATAGGCACATGAAACCCTTAGTGATATTGGCATAATTCACTATAAACCAATGCAGAAAGTTAGCTTTCCCCTGTAAACCTTGAAGTTGTCTAATTGTGCACAGGGGAGGCAACTAAAGTATTGCCTCAACCTTAAGAGAATCTACCATGATCCCAATATCCGAAACTAAGAATCCTAAGAGACGGCCACACCTAATGCAAAATCATTTGTGAGGGTTTAACCGAATTCTGTAGTAACGACATCTTTCAAAAACCAGCCGAAGGTGTGTAACATGATCCACTCTCTTGCGAGAGTGAGAAGCAAGATCATCAAGGTAAGCTTTGACTATGTGCTTGAGATCATGAAAATAAAAAGTCATGGCACATTGGAAGGTCGCTCTGGCATTTTTCAAGCCGACAGGCATTTTCCGGTATGAAAAAGTTCCCCAAGGACATATAAATGTCATCTTGTGTTGGTCCTTAGGTTTGATCTAGATTTGGTTATATCCTGAAAATCCATCCATAAAGAAAAATATTTTTCTTCCCGCACACTCATTGATAATTTGATCAATGAAAGGCATGGGGAAGTTATCTTTAGGACAAGCCTTGTTCAGTTCGCAAAATTCCATACACATACGGATGGTTCCTTACTTTTTATTCACAGGAATGGGGTTGGATACCCATTCAGTCAAGGGACCGGGTAGATGAAACCAACATTAAGTAGCTTCTCTACCTCTGCCTTAATGGTGGGGGCCTTCTTAGAATTAACAACTCTAAGACATTGTCGAACAGGTTTAGCATCCAGATAAGTCCTAATCTCATGTTCGACAATATGAGGGTTGATCCCTGGCATCTTTTCCTGTGACCAAGCGAATACATCTCAAAATTCTTTGAAGAGGTTGGTGTAGATTAGAATCTCTTATGGCGAACAATCCACACCTATATTTATGTTCTCACTCTTGCTAGGGGTACGAGAGATATTGATCGAGACGGTAGGAGAAATACTCTCCATATTTCCTTCGGCATAAATATCGTGCATATCAAGTGGAACTACAACGTGACCGACTATCTCACTCAGAGTAGACCGAAAATCATCTTGCTTGATTCTTTCAAGACATGAGAGGAAATAAGATTGATGATGCATATCATCCCAAGGTCTCTCGAAAAAATTCATGACTTCAAGGATGGCTTCGTTTGAAGGCAAAGTGTCATCTAAGAAATCATGTGAACAAGATAACGAGGTGGCCCATACAGGCCTAAGGACAGGATCCTCCTCATCCATCTGTGAGGTAACATGATCGATATTGGTGGAAGAGTCAAGAACAACTTGATACGCAATATCCACTGCCAATAGTGGCATAGCCATGCCAACATGGGAATGACCTTCACACAAAAAAGTCAGAGAAGGTAGGGTCCATGGATCACCAAGATAGGAAGTGCGGAAAGGAATGGACCTCCCTACTGAAGTAGGCCTACTAGACATGGCGTAAACATGGTGAAACGGTGCTGAGAAGTCGAAATTACCCATGAGGGAAGAATACATTCCAACACTGATATTCTCAGTTGTTGGCTTAGAATTGTCGATCACTGGGATCGAAGGTCCAATAGATGCGTTTGGACTAGAGTACACAAATGATAATTGGTCGACCGTCACGATCTCTCCCTGATGAGGAAAACAAAGTGTGCAGAAAATGGATGATACGACAACAACCATAGCATAGGTCATCAACTACCTCTACTTCCACCTCTACCATATTCCCACCTAATTGGACCGAAAAGGTGGGAAGAATACCATGAGGGTGGAAGGAATGACCATCAAATGTAGTCAACATGTTCGACGACTTGGAAAGGGTTGGAGAACCAATAGCTTTCCAGCAGACCAGGGACATCACGCAAGTGGCAACACCTTCATCAACGACCGCTCATTTGATAATGTACTTGGAATACTCAACGTGGATTTGGAAAGCCACATGGTAGGGTAAGTGAGGCTTTACATCCGTGACATCAAACTTGATAACTTTTGAGCCACTAGGTTCTCAAAATATCTCAATTGAAGTCTAGAATGGGAATGCACCAATGGAACAATCCCAGGAATCAAAATAGATCAGTATGTAAAATGTATCAATCACTCGCAAATCGAAGATGATACGATCCTCTTGAGTGGAGATTCAAAAATCATGGCAAGAAGAATCAAACAATTCTTGGACACCTTTCTCTCAACTTCGGGTGGGCTCTTGAAAAATGATAAATGTCAAATCTACGTGTGGAATGTTTCAGCTAATAGCAGATTAGGTATCGCTGAAATTATGGGCTTTGGCATCTTAAATGATTGGAAAAATATTAAATGCCTTGGCCTCCCTCTGTGCTTAAAATCGCTTCCTGGCAAGTACTAACACCTCAACCTTAAAAATTTTAGGGATAAGATGGAATTCTAGGGGTGAAGGTGGCTCAACCCAGCTGGGAGAGTGGTCCTGATAAAATTAGTACTATCCTCCCTTGCCGTCTTCCAGTTCTCCTCCCTCCTGGCCCTAAAGGGAGCCCTAAAATACATGGCCCAACTCATTCACAAATTCATGTGGCAAGGGGGGAAATCCAATGCCAAAAAGTTTCATCTAGTGAATTGGAATATAGTATCCTCACCCAAAACAAATGGGGGACTGGGAATCAGAGATCCTGAGGTGACAAATATAGCTATGGGAGCCAAGATTCTCTTGATCTAGAATATATTTTCACAATTAAATGAATAAATACTATTATCAAAATATGATTAACAAAGAATAACATATATTCAATAAAATTGGTTTCTATTCAATAAGGAAATAAGCTGAAACTGTAAAATGCAGTGAAAACAAGCTTGCTAGAATGGTGGCAGCTTATCTCTAAGAAGAGATGTGATGGTTGTGCTCATTTGCAAGTAGATGATTTTAAATCGAGTCTCCAAATTCATTTTTATCATAAATAAAATCCAAAACACTAACCCCGGAAGATGAAAAGCCAACAGTTTTGTGGACCTCGTTTTGGGTAGTTTGGTGTATCAACTTCCCCGGGGCATAACTTTGGCATATGATCTTCGTTTGGGGTGAACGATAGCTCGTTGGAAAGGTATCATTGAGAATATTCATTTTGCAGGATCAATCAAATCCTTTGTCTATCATTGAGAACCTCTATCCCGAAAAAAGTTCATTTAGGCCCTCAAAATGGCCCCGGAAGTTAAAAACTGCTAAAAATAGTAAATTACCAAAATTGCCAGAAAATTGTTTTGATCCAATTGGAAAAAGGTGGGTGACCACCAATATCCACCTGGATAATCTCTAGAGGATAGTATTAGGAATAAATTAATGGTGTAAAACAACCATAACAAAAAATACATGTCGAGGGGAAGAAAACGATGCATGGACACTACACCTGATCCCCAACCTGGATCGCAAAGTTGGAAACTCATAAGAGCCTCAACCCCTTTTTTTAAAGAGAAAATCACTTGGATTCCTAGAAATGGAAAATCAATCATGTTTTGGCAAGACTCAGTCTTGGGAACTGACATCACCTCCCGAGGTGAAGAGATTGGGGACCAAAAAAGATGGTTGACCTCAGAACAAAAACTCACTCTCTTTGATATTTCTATATGGAATGAAGAAGGAAGCTGGAAGGAATGGAGCTTGGGAGATGCCCCCACTCACATGCATAATCAATCCCAAGTGTTGAATTCCCTTCTTAAAGGAGAATCTCCTATACTCATATACATCCCAGACAGCCGAGGATGGCGAACATATGGGTATACAGTTAAAGAGGGCTACAAAATTGTCATCTCCTGTTCAAGGATGCTCCGGTCCTCAAAAAAATTGAAAAAAACATGGATTCAAGACGCTCTGCCCAAAATCAATATCTTCATTTGGACCCTATCTCATGGAAAAATTCTAACGAGAGAAAACTTGATGAAAAGAGGTTTCCACGGCCCTTTCAACTGCCCTCTATGCCAAAGCAATAACGACACTATTCAACACCTCTTATGGGATTGTTCCTTTTCGACAATAGTTTGGAATGTCTCCTACGGAGAACTAAATCATCAAAATAAGGTGTCCCTCATATTTAAACCCTGCTTGGGAAACTGTGAAAAATACTACCAAGGCACCTTTCGTGGAAAACCAATATTTAAAAGATTGTGGAGGTCTCTCCCTAAAATCATCTGTTGGAAGATCTGGCTAGCAAGAAATAAATAAATTTTCCAGGGAAAAGGATCACATCCCCAAAGCGTTGCTAGCAAGGCCAAAATGCAACTTTCATAGGTAATGAACACTAAAACTCTAAGCATAGAGGATATGACCAACTGGAATACCCCAGAGAAGGATTGGATAACAAGTATCAACCTCCAATCTATTAAGAAATCCCACTCAGTTCAAAGATCGAGCTGACAACTTCATAGTATCCATAGTATAGATGACTGGATTAAAAAATAGTCAAATCACACACTTTGTTTTGATGGCGCTTCAAAGGGAAACCCACATAAGGAAGGTGTGTGTGGGGGGGGGGGTTCTCTATGAGCCCGAAGGAAAAATAATTTTGAACTACTACTAGAATATTGAGAAAGACACCAACAATAAAGTAGAGGCATATGTACTTCTTAAACGACTCCAACTAGAAAAGAAACGACAAATCCTCATCCTGAATGTAGTAGGATACTCAAAGACAATCATAAGGATGATGACCCAGGGATCTGATCCAAAACATTTGAGCCTAAAAAGGACTATAGACAAATTATGTGTAAGCACAAGGACCTTAAAGCTAAACTTCTTACACGTTTTGAGAAAAAATAATATAAAAGTGGACAAAATGGTGAATGAGGCCATAGGGAGACCTCTTGGAACCTTAGGGGTAGAGGGTAAAGAAGGTTTAGGTCCCCTTTTTTAATGCTACCTCATATGATTAGGATCCATCACGCAATGGCCACATGAGGGTACACTTGGAGCTCCAGCATGAGTCATGATCGATGGAGGTAGCAACTGGTAGGTGAAAATATAGGGCCTCCTCAGCCAAGGACAACCCGTGTTAATGAGATCTGGTATGACGATCCCATTATGGCGTGGAGTGGAATTATTATCCATTCAGTTGAGTTCATGGGTAAGTGAAGGTCGAAGGCTATGAAGCAGATGGGTTGAGTGTGTAGTAGATCTGAAGCAAAGTGGAATCGTTAGGGTGATGATGGATCCAGTCCTTGGCTCGAAGATTTGACGGATCCAAGTATAGTTCCCCGAGAAGAGGTTGTGATTCATATGTTTGACATGATTTTGGTTTTGATTGTCACATGGGGTGAAATATATCAACATTTCTAGGCAGCGTCCTTGTTGGGGAAATTTTTATTTAAGTCTATGCCAAGCCATTTGGACCCTATGTTCTCCCCAACTCACATTGTCTATTCAGTGTTGTTTTCACCTCAGAGAGACTCTCCTAAAAATTTTGGGCAACCCCTTTGCTTCCTTTGCCTCACCCATCGCTCAGATCCTCACTTCGAGGCCTATATTGGGAAATACTTCTTCAATTTCTAGACTCTTAAAACTCAAGAAGCCTATTCCTCTACAGAATTGTGTCCCTTCTAGTAGCATGGTGTTACACATAAAAAATACTCACTTTGATAGTCTCGCAAGTGTCTCATTTTTCTCACAAGTGTCGCAAGTGTCAAGAAAGCATATTGTCATATGCTTATGTCATACTTATAACGACATCAAAAAGACACTTGAAACACCTCAAACACTTGATTTGGAAGAAGAGGAATGGTTAACTAGAGTTATGTACCTCTTGTCATCTGAAAGAACCATTGAATTTTGGTTTTTATAGGAGAGCACTCCCCTATACCTCTCTCAGGAGTGCTGGCGCCCCCCTATAGACTGGTAGGGAGAATTATAACACTTCCTCTGCCATTTTGAAGGAGCGCTACTACTTTTGGGAGTGCTGGCGCCCCCCTAAACCTTTCTAGGGAGCGCTATAACGCTCTAATGGCCCTTTTGAGGGAGCGTTGCCTATTCTGGGCAGCAATTGGTTTGTTGAGATGAATGAGGGGAGGATCCCTTCAATCCCTGAAGACAGTTGGATTTGAATTCGTATTCAAGCCATGATCTTAGGGAAGATCCCTAACTAAAGGAGGAAAATTCTCAACTCACCCCAATGGTATCTCAAGTGGTTGAGCCTCTCCAAGGATATATAAGCAGGCTTTCTCATGGTGAAAGGGGGATCTGGATGGAGAATCATACCAAACTTATGATCTCATAAGTGATATTTGGAGAAGGGATGAGAAGCATGAAACCTATGATCTCATAGGAAACACACAGTGAAGTGGAGGCTAATCAGCGAAGCTATCATCATTCCGATCATGGAGCTTTTGAGCAAGGGTTAGGCAAGGAGAACTTGACGAAATTGCTACATTAAATCTATGGTTGTAAGTAATGTTTTGTCCTCATTAATGTAATATGCTTGGCCTGTTTCTTTCTAATTTGTGTTTGACATTACATGAATTTGTCTCTAAGTAGATAGGTCTGCTTCGAACTAATATCGATAGAATAGGAAGTGGTTCTACTTTGTTTTTCTACAGGGACACATCAAAAAATTGATGAGGCAACAACAATCATAGCATAAAATCAACTTCTTCCAAGTAACAAGTTGTAATTGAGGGGAGCATCGACCACCTCGACATCAACAGTAACATTTTTGCCACCCAATTGGATGGGCAGGGACTGTAAAAGCCCATGGGGATGAAAACCTCACCCACCGAAGGCGCGTAACATTGTTGGGGATTTGTTGAGTGCTAGTGATTTTAAACCTTTCCAACATGCCAAAGACATGACACAAGTCGAGGCTCCCTCATCCAGAATAGTTCGGTGGATTTGTTGATTGTGAACAATAACATCAACTTGGAAACCAAGTTGGTGGGATAGTCAAGACACGTAATTGTCTAGGTTAAACATGATATAATTGGACAAATTAGGATCAACAACGCCAAGAGAGGCCAAGAGCGTTCTACGTTGACTGGGGCAGTGCTATAGAACTTCTAACAAAGACATAGCACACGGTGCTTGAGCCAAATCTTCAACACTGTTGTAGTTCTGGGTGGCATGTGAACTAGGATTAAAGGTAGCTTTACATATAGTTCTCTTAGGAGGGCGTAAGATAGAATCGAACATGGGTTTCTCAATCTGAAGTGTTCCAGATGGAGGATTAACCGATGAAAGGCTAACGGAGGATGATGATGGATCTGGTAAAGTGTCGGTACCGTTAACGTCTTTTCCTTTGTCAGGGTTACCTGGTGTGTTGTGGGTATTAAATCGATTGGTCAAATTGATCCCATTAAACATTTAAATATGTGCACTCGATGGGGCCTCATCATTAGGATCACTAGAACTGCCCCTAGGAGAGGAGGTTTGAGCAACCATGGATTGTTGCTGTGGAAAAGGTTGAGTAAGCACAACGGTTTGTGACTTCCCTTGGAAAATTTTGGCCACTTCATTGTGAAGTGGACAATCTCGAGTGTAGTGATTTTCACCACAAATGATACACAGGAATTTGATTTTCCAGTGTGGTTGCTTTTCGATAGCAGGTGTTTGATTTTTAGGTTGTTCATTATTATTTTTTGATTTATTCTTTGTCTTCTTCTTACCTCCGGATTGTTGTGAATGGGCAGATTGAATTGCATTCACCTCAGAGATATGAGTTTGGGGGGAGGTAGAGGAGGGCGTAGTTGGTTTGGAAAAAGATTGAGTTTTGAAAGAACTAATAACACCATCCGTATGAGATGAGGATGATGGCTTAGAAGGATCGGTATTAGCTCAAGCAACATTCGGAAGCAAATCATAAAAAGTACTAGATTGGAAATAAACCAAAGCTAAGTACTGAGCCCGAGCGATGGCTTGTTCCTCTGTGACCGCACCACCCATAGAGACATCGCAAGTGATCGAGGGTAACAATGATTTAGTAAACCATTCCGCCAATAGTATGTCAGGAATGACTACCTTGATCATCCTGCGTCGTCGCCTCCACTCATGAATATGGTCAGAGATATGCATAGAGTTATTTTGATGAAGGGAGGTCAAGAGTTCAGTACCTGTCTCGTAGCGAATAGGCAGTTGAAAGTGCGTGAGGAAAGACATGGAAAGGGAATTGAAATCATGAAAAGAAGCACGTGGTAGTTCAATATACCACTTTGTTGTTGAACCGGTAAGTGTTCGCTGGAAAAGATGCAAACGTATAGAATCATCCATGAGGGAGTTTGATGAACACCACAAATGGAAAGTCATCACATGGTTGTTCAGATCTTCGACAGGGTTTCTGTCAAATTTCAGAATATCAGAAGGAAGTTTAGCTGGAATGGCTGGCCAAACCAGTGAATGAGAAATAGGATCATTAGTTAATCGAGACAAGTCTGGGAGATCCAGAGTCGCAAGGAAAGGTAGATGTTGGTTAATTTGCGAATGATACTGGTGTGGCATAGGAATACCAGTAGGACCATAAACTGAGTTAGGTGGATAGTTGTAACCAATAGGTCCCCCTATATATGGTTGTTTCTGGCTAGGATAAGAAGGATTTGATGGTGCATGAGAAACATTGGCATAACCCGATGGGTTCTAAACATTATAGGTCGGGTGATTTATTTTTTCGTGAGGAGGATAAACATTTTTCCCTTGAGAATAGTAAGGAGTAGATTCTAGAGGCAGATACACATGAGGCCCATGAGGAGGATAAGACTGTGGTCCCAGAGAACTCCAGGTGGTGTTTGGGATGCCTCCCAGATAAGATTGCTCATAAGATGTTGTGGAAGGGACAGGATTGGATACTCCTCCTGGTGGGTTATTATACAAGTGCCCCCCAACATGGGGTTGAGTAAAAGTGCCTCCTGAAGATACTCCCTAAGATTTTGAAGGGTTTCCAGCAAACGAGGGTTGCCCCCCTACTAGTGGTGTATTTATGACCGGGGTATGACTAGAAAACAGAGGTTTTCCTCCAGGAGGATCATGAAAAGGGGGTTGTCCCCTAGGAGGGGTAGGCCCACCATGGAAAGGTAGTCCTCTAGGAGGAAAAGGTGTGTTGGATGGTGGTTTCCCTCCAACCGGTTGTGTTTGGCCAATAGGGGTATGTGTTCTCAGGGGAGAAGATGTCCCAGCAAGATCATGTGGAACATGTAGAGCTATAGAGTAAAAGCTTGTAGAAACGAGGGTAGAGATTGAAGTTCTTTGGGAATGAGTAGAGGTGATGAGTCCAACATTAGGATGGACTTGTGTTGGTGTAACAGTAGGGTTAATAACCTGATCAACTGGGTGATTCATGGTTTGACCGGATGGTCCTATTTCACTAGGAGGGTGATGGGGATGAAAGGGTTGTCAAAAGGATTCAAAATGTTCATAGAGATCGCGTCCCGATGAAGTCCTCCATACAGAACGAGAAGGTGTGGGATTGGTATCTACTGCGGTGCTAGGATGAACAGGAGTCCTATACTCGTCACCAAAGATTGGTTCTGTGGATCCCATATATGTTTCGGTAAAGATCCTCTCCGGTAATCGTGGGATCTCTTCATCTATGACGTTCCCAAGGGAGTCTAAATGAATCAAAAGTGGTATGAGAGGAGTTACCGACACAGGTGTAGTGTGATTTTCAACTGTGACCAAAGCACCTTCTAAGTTATCTAATAGAGGAGCAATAACACTTCCAATGTTAGATTGATTTTCTACCTATCTATGGTAGTTGTCTTCTGGTGGGTTAGGAGGTAAGGGTTGATAGCCTTCTGGAGGTAGCCCTTGAATCCTACGTGATTGACGAAGACCTTTATTGTCTACGGGCTCAATTGTGGAGAATAATAGAACACACTGAAAATCTAGGGCCAACTAACAAAAAGAAACATCATACGCTAATAAAATCTAGGAATCAACCAAGCAAACAAAACTTCTCTCGATGATTGTACTAGTTGGTGATGAAATACAACATCACCTGATCAAGTCAAGAAGGGGCTAGAAAATGGTGGAACAGTTACAATGGCGACCTGCTTAACGGACTTTCACCTTGGTGCAAGATTCCACGCAGTAATTGTGGATTTACCCTCCAAGGAGCATGAGTGAGTTTGACCAATGTCTGTTCCAGGTACAATGAGACTTCCCTTCACCGTCACCTTGTGTAAGTACCTAAAGATTATGGCAACTAAAGACACCAATTCGCAGTGAGTCCTTGGGTGGGTATAGTTGACAGTCCGGTCCGAAATGTATGGGCAGGATAACAAGTCCGAAATCAACCCGAGAGGATCCCACACATAATCATGGGTATACCTCCAAGTGACCCCCAATATATGATTTGACCACTACAAACAGTTGAACCACAGAGAGATAATCTCTGTAATTCACCCGAATGTGACCTCGTGCATAACCCCTGTGTGAGAGGGGGATCCAAGAAAACCAATACGACAATTGGATTTGACTCTCCCTAGCTCAGGATGCTAATGTTTGTTTTGAAAACTTTGGAGAGTTGTACTCACAGCCTAATCCAAAGTGCTAACCCTAGTCTACTGTTGGTGGAAGATCCTAAAAACAAAAATGTTCTAGATAATTTGTAATTAGCATTCGTTTTACAATTGTTCTTTACTCAAAGGGTGAACGAAAGTGAAACTGATGGAATGATGACTCAAATTCCCAAAAAATGAATGAAAGATGATAATCAATCGTTTATTTTCAATGAACACCTATTTAAGGGAAAGAGAAAGAGTCGTTTTCACTATCAAACACTAATATGAAATGTCCTCAATCAATTGGTTCTCAATCGAATCCAATGCAATGCTAAAACATTTTCAAAAATGCCTTCTAATATGAAAACCAATCACTAAAATGTATCTTTTTTCATTTGTATGCGAATGATGATTAATTCAATGCAAAGACTTCTCCTGCTAACTACCCTTTTAGATCAAGGAGATTCAGACAAGTATGAGCAGATTTCACACAAACAACACACACCCTCTTTTTATGATTGAAATAGGAAGCAATTAGAAAACAAAAGATAAAAAAACAAAATCAAACAATTCACACAAAAGAGAGATGTTCAAGAACAATGACCTCAAAAAAAAAAACCAAATGATATGATTCATAGACTTTTGATGTCCTTCACCAAAGTTTCTACTCAGTTAGACAAGAGAGAAAAAGGTAGTGGATCAATTCCAAGTTCTCAACAAGAGAAAAAACTCAAAATAAGAGAGAAGGTCACCAAATATGAACAAAAAAGTGCCTACTTCTCAGAAAGCAGAGGGTCAAATGTCATTAGGAAGATGTAATGAAGCATTAAGAAGCTAGACAAGGGTAAAAAATAGAGATTGAGTTGCAGAAAACACAATTCTGGAAGGTATTTTTTCCAAGGAGAGCCTGGCGCTCTGGTGTAAGGGCCACCAGATCATTATAAAGCTTTGTTTAAGGACTCTAGGGAGTGTTGGCGCTGGGCTAACATAGGCCTAGGGGCGCCAGGCTTCAAAAACTCAAAAAATTTCCCAAAAACCCAGTTTATGGTCCTACTGGTATTCCTATGCCACACCAGTATCATTCGCAAATTAATCGACAACTACCTTTCCTTGCGACTCTGGATCTCCCAAACTTGTCTCGGTTAACTAATGATCCTATTCCTCATTCACCAGTTTGGCCAGCCATTCCAGCTAAACTTCCTTCTGATATTCATAAATTTGACGGAAACCCTGGCGAAGATCCGAACAACCATGTGATGACTTTCCATTTGTGGTGTTCATCAAAATCCCTGATGGATGATTCTATACGTTTGCGTCTTTTCCAGCGAACACTTACCAGTTCAGCAGGAAAGTGGTATATTGAACTACCACGTGCTTCTTTTCATGATTTCAATTCCCTTTCCATGTCTTTCCTCACGCACTTTCAATTGCCTATTCGCTACGAGACAGGTACTGAACTCTTGACCTCCCTTCGTCAAACTAACTCTGTGCATATCTCTGACCATATTCATGAGTGGATGCGACGACACAGGATGATCAAGGCAGTCATTCCTGACATATTGTTGGCGGAATGGTTTACTAAATCACTGTTACCCCTGATCGCTCGCGATGTCTCTATGGGTGGTGCGGTCATAGAGGAACAAGCCATCGCGTGGGCTCAGTACTTAGATTTGGTTTATTCCCAATCTAGTACTTTGTATGATTTTATTCCAAATGCTGCTCGAGCTAATACCGATCCTTCTAGGCCATCATCCTCATCTCATGCGGATGGTGTTATCGGTTCTGTCAAAACTCAATCTTTTTCCAAACCAACTACGCCCTCCTCTAGATCCCCCCAAACTCAAATCTCTGAGGTGAATGCAGTTCAATCTGCCCCTTCACAACAATCTAGAGGTAAGAAGAAGACAAAGAATAAATCAAAAAATAATAATGAACAACTCAAAAATTAAACACCTTCTACCGAAAAGCAACCACAATGGAAACTCAAATTCCCATGTATCATTTGTGGTGATGATCACTACACTTGAGATTGTTCACTTTGCAATGAAGTGGCTAAATTTTTCCAAGGGAAGTCACAACCCGTTGTGCTTACTCAACCTTTTCCACAACAACAATCCATGGTTGCTCAAACCCCCTCTCCTGGTGGCAGTTCTAGAGATCCTAATGATGAGGCCTCATCGAGTGCACATATTTATATGTTTAATGGGATCAATTTGACCACTCTCTCTAAGACTTGTGACACACCAGGTAACCCTGACAAAGGAAAATACATTAATGGTACTGGCACTTTACCGGATGTCCTCCGTTAGACTTCCATCAGTTAATCCTTCGTCTGGACCACTTCAGATTGAGAAACCCACGTTTGATTCTATCTTACGCCCTCCTAAGAGCACTATACATAAAGCTACCTTTAATCCTAGTTCACGTGCCGCCCAGAACTACAAAATTGTTAAAGATTTGGCTCAAGCACCGTGTGCTATGTCTGCGTTAGAAGTTCTACAACACTGCCCCAATCAACGCAGAACACTCTTGGCCGCTCTTGTCGCTGTTGATCCTAAGTCGTCCAATCATATCATGTTTAACTTGGACAATTACGCGTCTCGACTCTCCCACCAACTTTCTTTCCAAGTTGATGTTGTTGTTCACAATCAACAAATCCACCGAACTATTCTGGATGAGGGAGCCTCGACTTGTGTCATGTCTTTGGCGTGTTGGAAAGGTTTAAAATCACCAGCACTCAAAAAATCCCCAACGATGTTACGTGCCTTCGACGGGCGAGGTTTTCATCCCCATGGGCTTTTACAGTCCCTACCCATCCAATTGGGTGGAAAAACTGTTATTGTTGATGTCGAGGTGGTCGATGCTCCCCTCGATTACAACTTGTTACTTGGAAAAAGTTGGTTTTATGCTATGAATGTTGTTGCCTCGTCAGTTTTCCAATGTGTCCCATTTCCTCATCAGGGAAAAATTGTCACTGTTGATCAGTTAGATTTCTGCACGACCGATGCTCACACTCCCGCTACCAACAATATTCCTTTCTTGGGAGACCACAAGATCACGTATGAAAGCATTGGTGTTGGCTTACTAAAATATTCTAGCCTCATGGGTACCTTCCCTACACCACTTCCACCGACTACACATCATATTGCCACTGTCGATATGATTTTGACCGCGACTTATCAATCTTTGGAATCATCTGACCCTCGGATTGTACCTTGTCTGTTGGAATTCAATGAACTAAGTGACACCGTGCCACTTAGTCCAGCTGAAACATCATACGTTTCTATCCCATCTTATTCTCCCTCGTTGAATGACCAACATCTATTGGCGCCTGACGTTTCCTCGATGCAATCACGATTGCGTTCCTTGTCTCTGCAATCGACTGCATTTCCCCAATTTTTCCTTTTGATGAATCTCTTCCGGAAATGCTTCATATTGACAAGTTACCTCAGGATGATAACAGTCACCGATCCTCTTTTCTTTCCCCTCGTGCAAAAATTTTAGGAAGATATACACTCTATCTCCCGTCCTGGTGTTGATTTTTCATCATCTCCCATGATTTCAACTTCCGACGATTTGGATCCGGTAGTGGACATGGTGATTTCTTCGGTAGGATTATTGGAGCTTGATCTCCTTACTCCTATCACGACCCTCGACATGTGATCCTTCTTGAGTGATTCTCTTCCATCCAGCGAAGATCTCCTGGAGGCCATGACCGATTTTTGTCCCTTGACATGGTATCCTTCCAGAGCTTTATCCTCTCAGAAGCCATGATCAGGAAGAAACCACGAGCATGGTTTCTCTTCTCTGTGGTAAGCTCTTTAAAAAATGAAACAGAGGCCCTGAGCATAGTTATTTTCCTATGTCAAGCTCATTAAAAAATGAAACAGTCACCTCTCTTAAACCTTCTTTTCATCCACCCTTCTCCTTTTTCTCATCTACTAGAGAAATTGGTGACAACGTCAAAATCGGTGAATGAATTGAAGCTTGGAGGGCATGTCTCCAACCTTTGATGATCTTTCTAGAGTTAAGCCACTATCTTTCAAGCTGGGGGCATATCGATCTTAGTCTTTGTTCTTTCTCGTGCTCATAAATACATGAGAATGCATTCGGGTAGACTTTTATCTCCTTTTTGGACCTATATGGATACACGAAAAAGGAACCCCCTGGAGTCTGCTTTAAGCTCTTTTTAGACTCTCTAAACATGAAAAGATTGTTGAGTGAACTTTCTTCCTTTCCCACTCGTTAAAAGGTTTGAAAGGGGATCTTTCGAGTCATAATTTATCTCTTTTTCGGCCTCGCGAGACTAACATTACAAAAAAGGACAACATTGGAGTCATCTTTAAGGACAATATGAAAAGATTGCCGAGCGACCTTGTTCTCTTCACGCTCGTTAAAGTATTTGAAGAAAACGTCTGTTGAGTGATAGTTTATGTCTTTTTCGGTCTTGTCAAACTACTTTACGAAAAAGTAACTGAGAGAGTTCTCTTTTAAGTGTTTTTTCACACTCTATAATCATGAAAAACCTTTGAGTTCTCTGTCTTTAGGCTCGGTAAAACAAACATCGATAGGACCACACGGGATTGAACCCTTACATCTTCCAGTTCGTTAAACAAAGGAAGAGGAACTTACTGAAGGTGAGTTATATCGATCATGTGTTACCCTCCTCGAGATTGTTAAATAAAAAAGAGGTACTCGTCTAACTGGATGGGGGGAAAAGTTGAAAGAAGCAAGCCAAGCAGTTTTTGAGAACATTACCAGTAACTCTTAGAGTCTCCCTTGAACATGACACTTTGTCTTTGTGCACATATTAATCCACTGAACCTCTGCACTGAACCAATCCTCTGAGTTTTTTTTACTCCTTTGGGTCACCCGATGAAAGTTACAGTATCCATTGCATCATCGTGTTTTGGTCCATGTCATGTTTCTGCTGTTGTGCCTCAGTGTTCAAGGGAAGTATCCGCCTTGAGAGTCAGCCATCACAAATATCTTGTTTCAATACCCATGTCATTCCATGTTCATTTGATCTACCAAATTACATCTATGTGTTTGTTTCGTGTCGTTGATGGGGGATACATCAAGGCCCTCCTTCGACGAGTCTATTCCTGTCAACTTCAACACATTATCCAGGGACTAGACTTAGAAACCAGTTAGTACTTTGGGACCTGCATGCCTCAATGGCAGGCCTCCTCACATTCGAAAATGGGTTTACATCATTGACCTTTGATCGGATGATTCCACAGATGTTTGACTTCATCTCATCGATTCACATTCATTGGAATGTACTATGGTACCTTGGGAATCATTGACATTAATGGTGATCTCCCTCGCGCTTGTTAACGGTTTACATCATTGATTGATAATCAAGTGGTTTCTGCCATGTTCAAAATCAGTACATCTATTCACATGGTTAGATTCATACTACATCGAGATCGGTAAGAAGACCCTAGGTTGAGTCGTCACTCTTTTATGTACTTTGCCCAGGTTGCTAAGGAGTTTCTTTTAAACAATGACACATATACTTTTACATAGATCCACTTTGTATTGGTCATGGCTATAACTTGTCATCTCATAGATACACTGTGTATTCTTCATGGCTACAATCAGTTCAGGTCATAAGAGTATAGATCCACACTGTATCCTCGGTGGCTATACCTTTT
>JASDQU010310082.1:85225-100924 GCA_032191745.1 Picea mariana | reverse complement strand
GATAGAAATTTTAACTTCTTTGTGCTCTTCTTTGAATTTATTAAATAGCTCTATTTGTGTCATTGGAAATATATGTTTTGGATGTTCTTCGTATTGATTTCGTGCTATTCTTCAACGCAACACATCCCTTGTATGTGGTGAAACACGATATTCTTCCAACCAACAATTACGGGCCAATTCTTTAACATTTTTTGCAAGTCTATCTTTGTAGGGTTGTATAGAAATCATCGTCCAACAAGCCAATTCATCATTTACATCTATTTGGAAACGAAATTTTCTATGTTTGTGTAATGTTTTTCTTGACGTTCCCAAAGTTTTTACCATGTGTACTGTCAAACGATCTTTTATATTGCTCCCTAAAACAATTGTTGTTTGTAACGTTTTACGTGCAACACGGATATCTTCTTTTCAAGATTTTCCAAAAGCTTTTAATACACTAGTTATATTGTTAAAGACATTCTGTTGCACCTTTGTATCCTTTGTCGAATTTTGAATACCCAATAATGATGTAGCTTCTTTTAACTTTCTTGACTTCAATAGAGAAAGTAAAAGTTGAGCCTGTGCTGTTACTGATTCATCTTTGAAATAAGTATTATATATATTCTTAGTTCGATATCTTATATAATGCTTAGCTTTTTTCTTTCCAAATTTGTCAGTATCAACATTTTCTAATATTTCATTATCAATGTTGATAGATTCTCCTACATATTTCAATTTAAAGTTTATATTAAAAAACATAACCCAAACACAAATTCACTAAATTATGTATACTTGAATGTTCATGCTATATTAATCTAAATTTATGTACACATACCTATAGGTGATTTGTCTTCTGATTCAATTTCGATTTCAACGTCTTCTTCGACATTATGAGACAAATCTATTTCTGTTTTTTGAAAAACATCAAATTCTAATTACAATTAATTATATTATTTACAATATTTTTAATTTGAATTCTATACTTTGAATTTTGTACTTTCTGAATACAGTCCCAATGTGTGTTGTGTGCTTAATCATCATATCTGCATGCATACCTGGTTGAACTTCTTCTTGTCGAAAATCTCTATTGACATTATCATCATTTATTTATTCAATATTCGCACGTTCTTGTTTCTTTCTCTGATAAAGCTCTTTCCTTTGCTTGATTTGGCGAGTATCATCTCGAGTGCAATCATATTTTCTCTTGCGCAAACTTTTGTTTCCCATGATTGTTATAGTTATCTATAAAAGATATGTTCAACAAAGACTTCACCTTGAAAAAATGCTCAACATTTATCTTTCAACCCATAAATTGTTATTCCATTAAAAACTTGAACAAACATCATTTACCTTATTCAACAAAAACCAAAAAGATGATCCAAAACTTTGTTTAAGTGTTTTAAAAAACCACCATGTATCGATATCGATCCTCCGATTAAGCCTATGGAACATAGGGAATAAAGAAAAAAAAGAAAAGAATATAGCGGCAATCAGTAATAGAAGTCCTTTGAAATCCTTATCCTCGAGCTCATATCTTTTTGTTCATTTGATGGATTGTGTTAAATTTGTTTGGTTGCAATCCTATTTATACCATTTGGCGCGAAAAAAACTTAAACGACGTGTCGTTTCATATTTTCAAAGTTATACGACGTGTCATTTCATATTTTCCGAAGGTCGGAATTCGTCCGACAGTCTTTTGGCCGAAAGATATAGAAACCATTTAATTTAACGGATTCCGTTAGATTTTAGTCTTTCGGCTGAAAAATTAATTTTTTGGCCGAAATATATTTTCGGCCGAAAACATGAAATTGCAACTGAAAACCAAAACCAAAGAAATGCCCCAAGCATAACTAAACTTCGAAGGTTGCAGACTCCTACAAACATTGAGAATTTGGTTTCGAAAATGACACCATCATTTCCAAAATTGAATCTACTTTCAATTCGTATAATTTGTTTTCATTTTCTTTATTTTTATCTAATTTTATTTAATTTTTAAAAAAGCTCACTACATAATATTTTAAGCAGACATTATGATTCGGTGAAATGAAATATCAGTATCTCAAAAAATATATAGTGAAAAAATTTGAAAAAAATATATTCATAATCCTTAAACTGTTCTTTTCAAAAGAGTATATTTAAATTTTAGTTTTAAGTAAAAATTAAGATAGATACAAGGTGTAGAAAAACATGTATTTAAACTCTGCAACGTTTTTAGCTTGGTCAACTTCAAAAAAATCTAGAAATTATAATATTCATCCGTTAAATTCAAAATAATAGTCATAATAAAATAGAGTCTCTTTAGATTGTTGCAGTATATTTTGTTTCTTCAAAACATAAGTTTAATAATATATACATTGTTGTAGAAATAAGTAACTCATTATCATTCATTTCATGTTTAAGAAACATACTATTAAACAATTGTCAAATTGACATATCAAATCGTGATAAAAAAAAATTGAAAAATAGGCATTGGAAAGCTAACACAATTCTTCACAAGTTTTGTTTTTACTGTAAAGTGAAATTCTAAATAAAAAAAATACTTTTATATGTCGGAAGTTGAATAACTTGTGAAAATACAGTTTTTTTTCTCATAAAACAAGCAAAAGTGTAACCCACCTTCATGATTTCACCCCACTACTAAAATAAAAATAAAACGTAAAATACACGTCTACGAACAATGAAAGAGTTATTTTGCATTACTACATAAACTAAACTAAATTTTTGCACTTCTCAGCATCATAAATTAGTCAAGCTCGGACTGAAATCATGTAAATTCTATATTCAGAGCCTGAGAACAACTAACCTAACAGTATATTGTAACAACCTCGTCATTACGACAAACGATATACAACCGGAAAAACAAATTCTAAGAAATTCTAAAACATCACACAAAGTAGAAACATCATCAACATATCATCCAATTTATTAACCAAACGAAATTAACGCTTTAACAATTAATCCCGACACAAAGTCGACATATCTTCGCAATAAATAACGATATGTATATTGACGCATTAAATCAATAAATAACGACACATAATATTGCATTCACACAATTAAATAAGACTCATTCAACGCATCCACAAAAAGGATAGCATCCATAAACATAAAAAACATAGTTGATTAGCACATCAGGGAGATTGAAGCAAATTGCAAACATTCAATCAGAGAAGAAATAATTTGGCTACCCGTCCAACCTACTCTGCAAATTAGGACCTCCATGACACATAAGCAATGCTCAAGCCCAGGTTCCCATCGATTTTGACCATTAAAGTCTCAGGGTTGGCGATTGTTCTGAGGAACAAGGAGGTGTCTACATCCCACTATCATTCAAGTCCAAATCATCTAGATCAATCTTAAAACCTAATCACCAATTAATCAAGTCGTTAGAGTAATCCTCATCATTATCCTTCATACATCAACACTTAACATTCAAGTGCGTGAGCATTCAACCGCTAAAGCCATCATTCATGAGTATAGATAATCATTGTGCAAGAGTAATACATCTACATAACTCATCATACATACATTAAATCCAAGGCGCAACAGAAATTAGTTACTAAAACAATCATATGTCAACCTAAATTCAAGGTGCAAGGTTAATTAGTCACTTATTCGTGTCGCAAGAGTGATCAACATCAATTTCAAGGTGTAAGAAATTTCAATGCTTAATCAATCATAAGTTCACATTTTCTAAGGGCGCAAGGTTAATAGATTCACTTTTAAAAGGCGCACGAGGTATCGAATTCTATTTTTTTCGTACATCGACATTAACCATCCAAGGCGTGACAGATTCTTTTGCAACACACATTGAGATTAAACCATTGAGATTAACGCGCATAGGTATTTACCTAAACTTTGCATACTTAACAATTATAGGAAAGCTAAGATTAGTGGTGTAATATTATCATAATAAGTCGCTTAGACGAGAACATGTTGCTTGACAATCCGAGTAGGGTAGGATTCTCTTTGTTTTTCATTTGGTAATCTGGTAGTCTTAAGATTTATCCTAAGTACAATAACGATCGCAAAAGAAATTTCAATTCTATGATCTTTTAGAACCTTAAAGTTGAAGGAGTTCCACTCTCACGGGAGGTACCTAAGTAGGTAATTAAAATTTTATTGCAAGGTTGAGGTGTCAATGGATTAGTCCACGAAGTTCAAGGCATAACCCTTTCTAGGTTAATCATTTACTAAATGTCAATGTAGACTTTAAGCCTGGCTAGATAGCAATCTGAGGGTAAGGTTCTGCGCATTAACTCAGCCTAAATTTCTCCAAGCTGAGCATAAAAACGTGGAGTAAAAGTAAAATTGTCAAGTTTAAAGAAGGGGATGCAGAGAAGAAGGGCGATCCTGGTTACATCAGTAAAAATCACAGTAAGCTCCCAGAAAGCCAAAAGCTGAGCTTTTTAGTTAAAGGAGTTGAGGCAGTTAATGGAAAAATCTTCGTAGAGACAAAAGGGAAATTGCACTGACAACAAGGGAAAAACTGCAGAGCAGGAGAGAAATTAGTTGGGCGTTGAGGGAGGAAATACCCATTTGATCAGAATAACAGGCAGCCAAAGTCAGAGAGGAAATACCCATTTGATCAGAACTGTAACGAACTGTAACGAAAATTTAAACACAAGGGACATGGAAATTTAACGAATAACAACACAAAATTTAAACATAAGGGAAATGGAACCGGTCGTGCCCACAATCTAATTAAATTCAGATCCGGTATTAACCGGCAGAGAACCAGGAAATTCAGTCATGTCCTTCATGGATTACCGCAAATTCGTTTTTTCAACCAGCATTTAGTATTACAAGGATATAAAATAGAATCTCACTACTCATTCCGAGATCAACTTGCTAATAATTAAATTTACAATGATGCAAAATATATCTTATGCTCACTTCGAATCAACTTGTTAATAATTATAATTACAATACTGCCAATAAATCTTAATGCTCAATGTGAAATCAACTTGCTAATAATTAGATTTACAATGATGCAAAATAAATCTTAGTGCTCATTCTGAAATCAACCTGCTAATAATTAAATTACAATGAATGCAAAATAAATCTTATTGCTCACTCTGAAATCAACTTGCTAATAATTAGATTTACAATGATGCAAAATCAATCTTAGTGCTCATTCTGAAATCAACAAGTTTACACTGATGCAAAATAAATCTTAAGGCTCATTCTAAAATCAACTTGCTAATAATTAAATTTACAATGAGAGTATTGTAATCGGCAAATGGGGGCGTGGCGATGTTTTTCGTCAACTGGCGATCCGTAACCAGTGAATCTGGGCTTAGCGATGTTCTTCGTCAACTAACGATCTGTAGTCAGTTGTTGATTGGTTGATGGTCCTCGGTTGTTGGCGATCCTCCTCACTCCCGCTTGCTAATCGTTGAGACCTCACTGATACCTCCCAGCCAACGCTAGGGGTACTCTTCTTTCCCCTGAGCCCCTCGAGCCGCAAAAGGGCCATGCACACAAACCAGGGAAAAGCTAGCTCCCATCTCGCCTCACAAGGTCGAGCTACCACTCCCTTTTGAGTTGGGCATTCCAATTCCCACAAGATAAAATCAGTCAAGAAAAATATCAGCAGCGTAACCTTTACGCCTACCAGTCGCCATCCATACTCCTCCTCCACCATCCTTTTTATAGAGTTTTCTTAGTGATTAGTTTCTCAAACCCTTATTAGATTATGTTGGCACAAGGGCAGGCCCGAGGTTCACTCCAAGAGTGCACCAACAAGCCCTAGCTACTGCCCCTTTCAGCAGCACCTGCGATGCAAATGCAGTCTCACCCAAAGCAGCTAAGAGGGGGGTTGTAGGATAGGAATGTCTACAACCAGGGGAATATCAAGTGGATCTATCAAAACAGCAATACAACATTCATATATCACTTATCAGCTAGTTCTATCCTGCGCCACTATAGATTTGATCTAACATAAGACTGCAAATAACAATATAACAATGACAGATATCCAGGCATCAATCACACATACGACACAAATATATGTGGTCCACCCTCCCTCTAGGGCTACGTCCACAGAATTGTGCTTATGATTTATTAAGGTAAAGCATACAGTTCTTATCTGCGCTCTTAGCTAGTAGATCTTATTTCTTCTCTCTCTTTCTCTCCCCTTCCTGCGCACCCAGCTGCAGGACTTGACCTTTGCACACAGCTGAAGATTTCACAATACAACCCTCTCCCTCCACAATAGAGCTAGAACAACAATATCATACCAATACTCAATGACCAACCCCACCCAGGTCCTCCTGACCTTTATTTATACATTACAATACCTCACCAACAGCCTTAGGTCGAAACCTAGGTGCCAAAACCCTAGATATCAAAACCCTAGGTGTCTAAAACTCTAGGTCAACTTGACCCGCTTTTTTCGGGCTTCACTAGCTTGTCTTTCCTTCTTCATTGCGAGGTGCTCCAAAGCATCCAATGATAGCTTTCTTTGCTTCCTGAGTTGTTCACGATCCTTCTTCCTTGCTGATCTGTCATCCTTGTTCTCCTCATCCAACTGCTTGCTTTTTCGTGCTTCGCTCCATCTTTCCTGCTCTTTTTCTCACTTCGACTTAGTGATAGTTACTGTGTCTCCTGTGAAGCTCACTTTTTACCTTTCCTTCCTTGTTCTTCGCTTTTTTCCATAACCAGGGGCCAACATGCCCCCAACACTCACCTGTGACTCGTCCCGAGGCACTTTAGATCTGATCCTCTTGTTTTACTTCGACTTTGGACTGCGCAGTGCAACCCTTGCTTTATGCTTTATGCCTCCTTTCCATCCTTGTGCAGACTATCTTTTCTGTGTTTGGTACCCAGTTTCAACTGCATCTGGTACCTGGGCCCTTTTCCTCATGCTTTTACTGAGAGCGGCGAGGCAG
Organism: Picea mariana; assembly: GCA_032191745.1. NCBI lineage: Eukaryota > Viridiplantae > Streptophyta > Pinopsida > Pinales > Pinaceae > Picea > Picea mariana. The sequence goes on along the minus strand of JASDQU010310082.1, from coordinate 94,052 downwards.
CTGGCTATCATAGTACAACTTCAACCGACTCCCATTCACCAATCCTTCCTTCCAGTCTCCCTTCAATGTCTTCAGCTGTGAAGCTCCTCCTTTTGTAACATAGGCAACCTCATATGATCTGAGCCAATGCGTTCTGAACTTCCCAGGGTGTTTGATAAACTTACTATCATACACCAGTACTAAATGACCCTGCTTTAATGTCTTCTTCTTGATGTGCATGTCATGATAGGCATTTTCTCGTTCTTTCTGAACTTGTTGATGGAATCCTGCAATGAATTTGTCTTCTTCCAGTTCAACCAGCTGTGCAAGCCTCTCGCGAAAGTGCTGGTATCATCCATGTCTGTAAGTGCAACAATTCTTAGGCTTGGTACTAAGTATTCCATCCAAACAATAGCTTCAAGACCATAAACCAACTTGAAGGGGGTCTGCATTGTTAATTTCTTGCAAGTGGTTCTATAAGCCCAGAGTACTGTTGGTACTCTTAAATCCCAGTCATCCCTATTCACGTTGGAAATCTTGGTCAATGTTGTCTCCAAGATCTTGTTGAATGCTTCAACCGTTCCATTTTCTTGTGGATGGTAAGGTATACTCTTCTGATGGTGGACTGCAAATTCTTCAATCAGGGCTTCAACTGTCTTATTGATGAAGTGTGTACCTTGATCACTCATAAGGATCTTAGGGCATCAAAACCTGGTTATTATGTCATCAAATATAAAATGCACAGTTGTAGTTGCACTATAGTCCTTTACTTCTTTAGCTTCGACCCATCTGGTTAAGTATTATGTCGCAGTAATAATGTACCTTTCTCATGTGCACTTTCCTGGTGGGTTTATAGGTCCCACAAAGTCAATGGCCCACTTTTCATATGCTTGTAGGATCATCTGCGGTGCTAATGGCATTTCATCTCTTCAGGATGGTTTTCCAATTCTCTGTCATACATCACATGCTCTGGCATACTCTTTAGTATCTCTGTGTAATGTAGGCCACCAAAGGCCAGCTCACAGAACCTTCTGTGTAGTTTCTTTTCCTGCATAATGTCCTCCTGTGATGCCTTCATGAGCTTCTATGAGGATCAATGGTCGCTCTGTCTCCATAACACACCTCCTTAATATTTCATCTGGTCCCATTTTGTATAGTTGTCTATCTATAAGTGAAAAGTCTGCAGCACACACCACTAGTTGTTTCTTCCGAGGAATTGTATATTCACTTGGAGCCATTCCTGTTGATAGGAAHTGGACTTTGTCTACGAAGTGGTCATCAATCTTTCTAATGGTGAGAAGTTGTACATCCGTTAATGTATCCTCCAAACTGGTAGGTTCTTCGCCATGTTCCAACCTTGATAAGTGGTCTAGGCCCTTGTTAATTATTTGTGGCTTAACTATGATCTCAAAATMATTTTCTTGAAACAGAAGAAGCCATCTGCATACTTGCCCCCCCAACACTAGCTTGTTGACTAGGTACTTCAGCGCAGAGTGATCAGTAAACATTTTAAAGTGTCCTCCCATCAAGTAGTGGCAAAATTTTTGCAATGCATACACCATGGCTAGTCCCTCTCTCTCTGTAGTGGTGTAATTAACTTTAGTTGTGGATAGCTTCCTACTCACAAATGTTAATGGATGATCAATGCTCCCTTCGCCAGGTTGTGCCAGTACTGCTCCTAATGAAATAGAAGATGCATCGACATGCACATGGAATTCTTTGCTCCAATCTGGAAAAACCAGAATGGGCATTGTAATCATATTTTGTTTCAGTGTGTCAAAGATCTACTGACATTCATCTATCCATTCATACTGGCAGTCCTTCTTCAGCAGCTTCTCCATTGGTGTTGTAATTTGAGCATATCCTTTGATAAATTTCCTGTAATATCCAATATGGCCCAGTGCAATGCACAGTTGTTTGACTGAAGTAGGAGGTGGCAAATCAACTATAATTGTAATTTTAGATGGGTCAACCAGCAATCCCTGCTTGCATACAATATGACCTAATAACACTCCAAATGGTGAGAAGAAGATGCATTTCTTCAGATTCAAAGCGATTTGATACTACCTGCATTTGTCCAACATTAGCCTTAGACATTCAATATGATTTTTCAACAAACTAAAAATAGTCCAGTCATCAAAGTATGCTTCTAAAAATTTATRAAAAAATTCTTTGAATGCTTCGACCACCACCCTGGAAAAGATGGTTGGGGCATTCTTCAATCCAAATGGMATTATTGTATATTGGTAGGATCCCCACTCTGTGGTAAATGTAGTCTTATGACAGTCCTCCTTRGCAATGCGGATCTGATGGTATCCCGAAAAGCCATCTATAAAAGAATATACTTCCTGGCCTCCCACGTTATCCAACACTTGGTCTGTGAATTGTGTTGGGAAAGGGTCATGCAGAAAAGCATCATTCAACTTTTTGAGGTCCACACAGATCCTAATTTCTCTTGTCTTCTTGTCTTGTACCACCATATGGCTGATCCACTCCGACTCTTCGACAGGTTCAATAATCCCTGCTTCCAGCATTCTGTCGAGCTGATATTCAGTTTTTCCTTGTATTTGGGGTTCAGTCTGTAAGGTCATTTATTGACTGGCTTTGCATATGGTTTCAAAGGTATTCTCATTCACCCATAGGCCCTTTGATTCCCTTCATGTCAGTGAACTTGGTTGGGAAAAAGTCTTGATATTCATTCAATAACTCTATAATCTTGTCAATGGTAGCAGCATCCCAATAATATCCGACATTGGCAAGCTTCGGTGTCTCCTCTGTCCCAATATTGACTTTCTTTATTTTGATCGGTTGTCCTATGAATGGCAGCTCAACTCTTGGTCCTTCCACATTTATGTTGCCTTCTATCTCAACGATGTTTACCTTCCTCAGATCATCATCTTCATCGACATTAATGTTGTAACATCCTTGCAATTTCTAGAATGGCGTGGTCCATTCATCCTTTTCTTGCTTCAAAGGGAGGCCAGATGCCTCCTTAAATACTTTCTGCCACACAATCTGTAATGCTTGGTCTACTGAAGGAAATTCACTTTCAAACAAAAAGGTGGTTACAAAATTCTGGGTCATGCCTTCCTAATCTGAAGTGACGAGGCGTAGCTCCGCTTGGAGGTACCAGTTGATAGGGATTGTGTCTAGGGTGTTAATGAATCTATGCACCCATTGTTCTAGAGGAATTTCACTCCGGGCCTCTTCGCAGCTTCGTACATGGTCCTTTGGGCAACTTCAACCTATGTACCTCACTTCGTAGCTTCCTACTTGTGTTGAGAACCGCGTTGTCATCAAAGTTTGACATTGTGTCTAGTCTATGATGTTTCCTTTGTGTGTCCCCCACCATCTTGTCGGTGTGGATTTCATGGCCTCATCCATTGCCAACAACCTCTATTTTGTTGTTATATTTTTCTCAAACTCTGATAAGAAGTTTTCTAAAGGGTTCATCCCATCAAATGTGGGTAAGTTACTCACTGTTGTGTCGATCCAATGAACCTCTCTGGTTAGTCTAGCACATCTTCTAGTAGATAATTCATACATCTGGTTCTGCCAGTTCTCTAGCGCTTCTTCTAAGTCTGATGAACATGTGTTGTCACTTTGCTAGCTCAGATTCCCGTCTGCTGTAGGATTGATATAATCCTACTTTTTGGCTGTTAGTTTGTATATGTTTTCTAGTTCGTATGTGTTTTCTTCTTCTCTCGTAGGCTCTATGTATCGAGGACCCTCACCTAGATCTAAAGGTGCAATGACCCTAAGGCCATCTCTTTCAAATGTCATATCAAATTTGGTTTTCCTATCAGTGCCCAGGTTTGCTTCGTCATGACATTGACCTCCGACCCTAAGTCGAGGACCACATAGTCTATATCATATTCTCCTATTTGAGAATTCAAGTGTAATTATTTATTTGTCCTTCTCCTTTTCCCAATTTGGTGCACTTCCCTATTCACTAAGGAGTATATATTTCCTATCTCATACTGCTTGATTAAATCTTGTAACTCTTGTGCAGTGCTTTTATCTTGAATCAACTTAACACAAGTGCACAAAAATTCCATGAGTTTGCTTACCTCTTTTCCTTCTGTTGGCGACGCAGACTGATCAAACGCCTGAGGCATGCCATATTCTTTGATTTTTGGTTGTTTCTTTGATGAAGACCCTTGATATCCTTTGAACTCTTGTCTTTCCTCCTCAAATATTTGTCTTTCTTTATTAGCATTGAACGTTGGGGTCTTCTTTGTAGCTTTCCTGACTCTGTGGTCGTCTACGGTCTTTCCTTGGGCTACTCTTTCTTCTCCTATAGCAGTGCCTCCTTGAGTTATAACAACGACTCTAGGGTCTACTCCACGAGGTTCAACATATATCAGTTTTACTTGCGAGTTTTGTTGAGGTCCTCGTCTTTCCTAAAGCTTAGCTAGCAGCAAAGGGCATTCCTTGATGACATGCTTGAAGGAATTACAATAACTGCAGGTTGTGCAAGGGTTCTGGTAGTCCCTCGCTAAATGTCCTGGTTGCACACAGTTGTAACAGATTATTTTTTCTCAGCCTTGACCAATACCTCCTCCTCCTCCTCATCCTCTATATCCACCGCGAGGATTAAAATTTCCTCTTCCTGGATAATTATACTCTGCATTGTTTCCTTCTTGGTGTACTTCACCTTGGATCTTGTATATGTCTCTTGATATTTTGTGCATCAAGTCAAAATCCCTACAATCTCTATCATCATGCCCTACGGACTTACAAAATGTGTAGTACAAGTTTGTGGGTGTCTGAACATACTTCTGCATATAATAGAACTCACCAGGGTGATGTTGGTTTATGCATACTTCGCACCAGGGTAGGTTAACTTGCTTCAAGGGGGTCAGCGCTCCTGATGCCAAATATTCATGAAATAGGTTCGGCTACCTTCTGTTTGATCTCCTTCAGCTCAGTAATACACTGTGAATTTGACTTAGGTTTTTTAAACTCTGTAACCAGTGCATTCTTGATCTCATTTAGTGGCTTAGGCTACGTAAGTCCTTGGACAAGATTCATGTACCAGCTCAACKCACAATCTCTCAACGTAGTGCTAAACTGGTTTCTTTTAATAGCTTCATCGATAATATTTTTAATGTTCCATATAGCCTCGCACAGGAACCAGTGYTGATCAGGATCTTCAAATCCATCTCCTTTAAAKATAGGGAGCCTTATATCATCTGCCATAGATCTTCCTAGGTTTCCTGTATGAGTAGATGTTGAACTACTAGTAATAGTAGTTTGTGGACTCTGGTGATTCAAAATATTATGATTACATAGTGTTTTTGAAATAAAAGACGGATTGATATTACTTACTTCAGTGGTCTGCGCAGTTCCTGATGTTTCTGGATCGTTCTGGCAAAGTTCTTCAGCTTTCTCTTCCTCTTCCTTGGTGGGTTCTGAATGTTCTTCGTCTGTCAGATCTGCCTCTTCTCCACTGTAGAAACCCTCGTCTCCATAGTTATGCTTGAGCAGGTTCTCAAGGTGAACCCCTTGAAATACATTCCCACTACCCATATGTCCAGCTTCTACATCGCTTTCGCTATTCGAATTATTGAACATTATCATTTTCAGATACAACCAATCTACTGTATCTTCAAGATGTTCTTTTCATGCAATAGCATCTTGATTCTTAGCTTCAGAATTTGCAAAAAGTTTCCTCCGGGTCCTTTGAATAAGTATCTCTCAGCCTGGATATATGATTATGTTTCATTAATAGCAAATTCGGTGATATACCCTCCAATGGTATTATCTAACTAGTGATCTACAGCCCTTGATACAACATTGTCGACTCTCTTAACCTTCTTAATCAACTCCAACGTCTAGACCACAGGAGGTCTAGATATGATCTCGAACTAAGTATCGGCTAACCTAGATAACCACTCGTATAGCTCTTAATGGATTCCTCCAAAGAAGATCTCGTGAATATCGGTGAAGATGTGTCTTTGCAGCCAACCTTCAGTACTTAGCTTAGGATTCTTGTTTTAGGCTTCAACGAAGTCCCTCTCTTGATSCTCTATCCACTTCTAAATCTCTGTCTTCGATGGGAACCACCTTGACATTCCCTTATATAGATTCTAGTCCTGGCAATAGAACCATTTGTTGGCACAAGGGAAGACTCGAGGTTCACTCCAAGAGCACACTAACAAGCCCTAGCTACTGGCCCTTTTGACAACATCTGCGAAGCAGATGCAGTCTCACCCAAAGTAGCTAAGAGGGGGGTTGCAGGATAGGAATGTCTACAACCAGGGGAATATCAAGTGGATCTATTACAACAAAAATGCATCATTCATATATCACTTATCATCTAGTTCTATCCTGCGCCGCTATAGATCTGATCTAACATAAGACTCCAAATAACAATATAACAGTGATGGAGATCCAGGAATCAATCACACATACAACACAAATATACGTGGTTCACCCTCCCTCTAGGTCTACGTACACAGAACTTTGCTTATGCTTTATTAAGGTAAAGCATACAGTTCTTATCTACGCTCTCAGCTAGCAGATCTTATTTCTTCTCTCTCTTTCTCTCCCCTTCCTGCGCACCCAGCTGCAGGACTTGACCTTTGCACACAGTTGAAGATCTCACAATACAACCCTCTCCCTCCACAATAGAGCTAGAACAACAATATCATACCAATACTTAATGACCAACCCCACCCAGGTCCTCCTGACCTTTATTTATACATTACAATCCCTCACCGAGAGCCTTAGTTTGAAACCTAGGTGCTGTTAGGACCACACTATGTACCTTTTTGCCTATACATTTTGCCATTATTATACTCTTGATTATCCGTCTCTAAGATTTACCGTTTCAGGGGAATCTTGTGAGAAGGGAGGGCCCACCTTCATCACAAGATTCACCCATTAGTTTTAGAAGTGTGTTGGCTCGATTTCTGTTTATATTTTGATTCATTTTCGTTTTGCTGAGACACTGTTTTAATGAATTCCGCATTGTTGAAACACTACTGAATCTGTCTTAGTTTATCAATTGAAATTCGTAATTCCTTTTATCAGCAATCTTGTGTAATGATTTTATGAGGTTAGCCAGGGATTGGGTTAAAGGTTCCTGCTCAGACAGGAAGGAATCAGAACACCTTGTCTTCTATAGATTTCATTTAATTTTTCAAGAGTGCTAGCCAGGGATTGGGTTAAAGGTTCCTGCTCAGACAGGAAGGAATCAGAACACCTTGTCTTCTGTAGATTTCATTCAATTCTGCAAGCGTGCTAGCCAGGGATTGGGTTAAAGGTTCCTGCTCAGACAGGAAGGAATCAGAACACCTTGTCTTCTGTAGATTTCATTTAATTATACAAGCGTGCTAGCCAGGGATTGGGTTAAAGATTCCTGCTCAGATAGGAAGGAATCAGAACACCTTGTCTCTATAGATTTCATTTACTTCTGCAGCGTGCTAAGCCAGGTATTGGGTGCAAGGTTCCTGGTCAGAAAGGAAGGGATCACACCATCCTGTTCTCTGTAAACCTCAGTTTCACAAGTGTGCTAAGGCAGAAATAGGGCCTAAGGCTCCTTCTTAGAAAGGAAGGAACCAGATAGCCTTGTTCTCTGTTAGATAGAGTTAATTGTCTTCTGCTTAGTGTTTTCATGAAAGAGTGTCAGCATTGAAGTCTCTGTTGAGAGTAAGGGTCATGTTCTCTGATTGCAGAATAGATGTTCTTTCCCATTGCAAGTATTATTTATAATGTAATCCAGGATTCTTATATTAATTCTTAATATCTGCAATAGGTGAGTTGCTTTCCTATGATTTAATTCAAAACTTCAGTATATTCAAGCAAGTGTGATTAGCATAGTTTCTTTTACTACAACTGTAAGTTTCATTTGGAATTGAGCATATATAGTGTGTGGTTATCTTTGAAATAAAAGACTTCCCTAGGTTGATAATTTATGTTTCACTTGGTTGTTTGAATCAATCAATCAATTATAGTGACCAACATTTTGGTGCCGTTGCCGGGGAAGATAGCTATAGATTTCAAAAGCACTTATGGTTTCTTTTCTTTAGATAAAAAGATTGCATGAAAACCCCCAAAGATACTAACCCTACAGGTGGCAAAGGAAAAGGAAAAGGAGGAAGAAAGACCTACATAGACGAAATCTTATCAAAGTCTGAATCTGCTACTCAACGACCAAATCTTCGAAAACAAAACTCCCAGCCTTCATTTCAAGCACATTTTGGAACAAGGAAAGAAGTTTGGAGCCCTGAGATAGTCCAGAAGCCAGTAGGAGATATTGAGGACAGAGCAAGCGCAACAGGGGAGCAGACAGAGGAAAACATGGATGAGTACAATGAGGAATTGCATCACGAGGCAGAAGGAGAGGTAAAAGATGAAAATTATTTTTCTACATTAGGATTCCCTATAGGCGATCTCCCTAGAGGAGCATCCCCCATGAAAAACATCCCACTCTTAGCATTGCCTAATTTTCATGGTTTATCTTCAGAGGATCCTAATGAATTTCTGTTTGAGTTTGATATATTATGTAGGAGTTATGATTACATTTTTTATGCTCAAAAACTGAAGCTATTTCCAACAACCCTAAAAGGAAATACATTAATATGGTTTATGAGTCTTGGAGGCCATGTAATCACAACATGGGACCAAATGAAACAAAAAGTTTTGAACAAATACCAAGACTACTGTCGAACAAGAGAGAAGAGGGAGGAGCTATTCAAAATGATGCAGAAAGAAGATGAGAATTTGGAGGACTTTGTAGAAAGGCTACAATACAATCTACAAAGATCCAGTCATCCCAATGTAAGTAAGGATATTCTCAAAACTATTTTATTAAAAGGGGTAAGGGATGACTCTTTGGACA
>JASDQU010310082.1:66512-78102 GCA_032191745.1 Picea mariana | reverse complement strand
CATATGGCTTCAATAAACTCACTCACATATGCACACAAAAATCTCACACGATATTAATAATTACTCACAAAACAAAGAAATTTAACACTCTCAAACATACACACAGCCACCTAATCCTACTCTCCTACAACAGATCAATGTTTACATCTTCTTGAGCCCTCCCATGAGGGAGTCTGGCTCAGATTGGCTCTGATACCAAATTAAACTTCATGAGAGCAGAGGCACACAGTATTCACACACAATTACATTATCATATTGCACACATACATACGTACATATATAGTTGAACTCAGATTCAACTTACCCCAAACATAGCTATGGAGGTTGAGAAAATATCTCAACAACTCCTACAAATCTTCAACCAATCCCTAAATTAATCATTAATTCTAACAGACGCAACCTAAAACCCTAGGGTTTTGGGAGAAAACAGGTTGGCATGGATGAAAACAAACCTCACACAAAATATTTTTGAATCAAGGAAGAAACTTTAACACCTGCTTCGATATAAGGATGATCTTGTTGAAACCCTATTGTGCAATGGAAAAAACCATCTTTAAGTGTAGGATATATATATTCTGCCTCAAAATGAATGCCCCTGTTTTTCTCAGATCTCTTACTCTGAGAGCATTCCAACAATGGATCTTCAAGAACTGATGGACCTAACAAAACAAGGGTAATGGAAGAAATCTGATGTGCATGTGAGAATGATGGATTTTTCCAGGTACATGAGCCTTCAATCCCACTCCTCATCGTGTTGCTTTCCTTCTTTTTTTTCGAGTTTATCCTCCATTCACATGAAAGGGTATTGTACTAGGAATACCCTTACCATGGACTCTTATATTTTAGGATATTTCTTTATCAGTTTTTTGATATGTTAAGAAACTGGAGGGATTATGTGATCCACCCATGTCATCCTTTGGATGGGCTCTTTGCCTGAAAACCTGCAACCTACAAGTAATCAATTACAAATAGTTGTCTCTTATGCACACCTTTCTTTTTATAAATTTATCCTTTACTAGTTGGTTTTCTTCTCGAYGGGATTTTGATGTTTTTTTTCCTCATACCAATGGTTATGGTTTTATGGTTTTTTGTTACTCATTCAAGTTTGTAATTTCTACTAAGTAGTTGYAGTTTATTTKCACAAAGAAAATGTAGATTTTTTGGAAAAAGAAAATTCAAAATAGATTTCAAACTTATGCARAAATTTACATTTAAACTACATGGCTCCAACAGGTAAATACAATTCATGCTTATGTAGTATGTATGCATTTGACAATTTATATAATAAATTTGAGTTTTGCATTCAAAAATTAAAGAGAACATGTAACTTTCCTTTGTTTCAGCATCCAAACATAGTTGTTTTCTTTTGTATTGTTCGCCTATTGTATCTTTCGAAATCTTGGAGATTCAGTTGCAAAGAAACATGATTTCAAAGGAAACCTCCCACAAGATTTCAACAAGTCATTTGCTTTGGAAAATCTGGGTGAGATTTCTATATTACTATATCTTTCAAAAATATGGGTGAGATTTCTATATTATTGTATCTTTCAAAGCTCGGAGATAAGATTGGAGATTTAGTTGCAGACAAACAGGATTTCAAAGGCATACTCCCACAAGATTTAAACAAGTTGTGTGCTTTCTAGAATATGTGTGTACTTTATTACACCTTCATTGTAACGTAACAATGGGCATTGGGGAGGTGGCAAGGTGGTGGGGAGGTGAACAGAATAGAGCATAGACTGCAGTGAGCTTCCCAGAGCATCAACTACAGTGAACATAAACTGCAATGAAGGAATTCCTAAACCAAAAAAGCATTGAATACTAAACATGCCTATTTAATGTTATGAATGACAACTTCAGAAATTAAGCTAAGTGTTATATGTGTGAAATAGTTTTTATTTTATTTTAAAATCAATTTATAAATCTGAAAAATAGATTAAAAATATTTCCCTCCACCATGGGAATTAAGTCCCATCAAAATTTTATAGACTAGTGAAAAAAGAGAAACTATAATTTAAAAATTTAATAAAAATAATTTTTTTTTTCTAAACATTAGGATGTTAATATTAGGATACTTTTTACAAAGTGTATGAACTAATAGAGTCAAAGGATATACCATGGTGAAATATTTTAATGAACTCTAAAATGTACCCATTAATAAAGCATAATGCACTAGTTAATAGGCAGTCAACCATGGTTGACGGGACAAGTTATTGCTAGAGTCCCTAGCCAAAGGCATGGACTAATAAGATAGCTTATCCTATGTGGTTGTGTGAAACCAAATTTTCCCACTTGCTTCACCTTTAGAGCTAAAGGGTTCTAGGTAAATATGCAATTGGATAATTAGATGACAATTTGTCCATTTCTAATGAGCCATAGAGAAAATATGGTTAATCAAGTTTGGCCTAAACCATATTGAAATCATTGTAAACAGATTATGTTGATGTAATCATAAACATATTATGCCAATTCCATACATGGATTCAAAATCCCCCAAACACACAAACATCATGCAATTTGAAAATTTATAGTTCACCATTCCATTGATTGAAAACTAAAATTTGCATTCTTAAAAATAACCTTCAAAATAGAAAAAACCGTAATAAACTCAAGTCTGGCTCAGTAGGAAAAAAATATTCAAAATAGATTTAAATTTTTGTTTTGTCAATTCAAGTCTACGAGTCTACAACAAGGTCAAAGTAGTTTTCGTACCTCTCACCAAGACTTTAATTAGACTACAAGACCTCTCACCGTGACTTTAATTAGACCATGAAAAGAGAATGCCCGCATCAATATTTGTTTGTGACAATGTTCCTCCATAATATCCACTATGCTCGCTCTTCTCATTTCATCCTCATAGGAATGAATTTTCAAACCCTGCATTGACATGAAATTACTAGTTGCACCATGAATATACTATGTTGAAAGAGATAAATGTGTAGACTTTCGAATAATATACTCTATTGCAAGAGAGAAATGTGTAGACTTTCGAATAATATCACTCATATAGGGGAGAGTTGGGGTTCCTTGGGTGTGTGACACACCAAGGGGTAAATCCACCCAAGATGCCTTGTGACACAAGCCAAACAGCGGATGATTTGATGAAGGGTTGAGGGAAAAAATTGGGCACTCCACCAACAAAGGAAAATCTACTAAGGCATGGGGGGAACACTTAGGAAAGTTGGCTCAACTCACGTAAGGGGCACGCTCACCCGAGACGAAGAGTCAGTTAGACAAATCGATGGGTCGGCCAAGTGTGAACCATATTTTATGAGCATAATGAAATGAATACATATTATTAAAATATGCCTAACATGGAATAACATAGATACAATAAAATTGGTTTTCTATTCAATAAGGAAATAAGCTGAAACTGTAAAATGCAGCAAAAAACAAGCTTCCTGGAATGGTGGCGGCTTATCTCTGAGAAGAGATGTGACGACTGCACTCATTCGCAAGAAGATGATTACAATGAGGCTCTGAAGGCATTTTTACAATAAATAGGAATTTCAAAAACCTTATACATCCAAAAACCTAACCCTAGGGGATGTAGTGCCAAAATTCATGTGGGCCCCGTTTGGGTAAGTTAGTACATCAACTTCCTGGGGTCATAAATTTTGCATACGATCTATGTTTTAGGCACATGATATCCTGTTAGAAAGTTCTATCCAAGGAATAGACATTTTGTTGCTATCTATCAAAGGTCATTTCCAACTGTGGCGAGCCCTAAAAACATTGTTTAGGGCCTCAAAATGATCATGTAAGTGAGGGACCCGAAAACTAGGAAAAAACCTTCCAAACTGGAAAAGTGCCAAAATGAACTAGTTGGAATAGGTGAGAGGCCACAGACATCCATCTGGATCAATCCTCCCCCCTTAAGAATCAATGGTCTCCATTGCGTTGAGTTCCCCCATCAGATGAGGAAATTTCTGCTAAATTTGGCCCCGGGTGAGCCACTTGCCTTGGTGAAGGCGCTTCCCTGCTTTGACAACTCAATAAAGTTGGATCCTTTGTTGTTGGGTTCCCTTGATCTATGTGTCCACAATATGATCGCTAGATTCTTGTTTCATGCAGTCAGAGTTGAGATCTATTGGTGTCAATTGCTCTACTATCTTCTGAGGTGTCCAATAATGGTGGAAAATATGGTCGAAGGAGAGCCACGTTGAAGACTAGGTGCAGGCCAAGGAAAGGGGGAATGTTGAGCACAAAAGAATTATCACCCATAACCTTGGTGATGGTGTATGACCCATACCAGAGTGGGTGATAATTCGTATGGGGCCCTGTAAAGCATTCTTTCTCTAAGTGCAACCAAAATTTGTCACCCACCTGAAACTTATGTGGCACCCGTTGTTGATCGTGGTGTTGCTTTTACTTGGCATTGGACTTTTTAAAAATATATTGTACCTATTGGCAGATGTGATGGATCCAATCAATGAACTGGGTGGCTTTTTCAGCTTCTAGTGGAGCAAGAGATGAGTTGATCGAGGTGGCCGCTAGGGGTAGTGCAACATCCATGGGGCCCAATGATTGGAATTCCAACCCCACCTGAAAGGGGTTGTAGCCAGTTGAGCTATGCAGGGCTCGGTTGTAGATATCTTGGACATAGGGAAGACTCTCATACCATGTGCGAGGGTTCTTGGAATTGTACATGTGTTGGATATGTACGATCATCTGATTGATGACCTCAGTTTGGCCATCTATCTGGGGGTGGAAGGAAGTGGATTTGGTGAGATTGGTATCCAACAGTGACCATAGGCTTGACCAAAATTTGTTGAGGAAATGACCGTCCTGATCTGAGACAATGGTTTGTGGGATCCCAAAGTGTACCTAGACGCATTCAAAGAAGATCTTGGCAATGGCCTCTGTAGTGATGTTCTTCTTGCAGGTAGCCAGAATCGCCATCTTGAAAAAGAGATCAACAACCACAAAAACACAGTCATTGCCCCTCTTGGTGGATGGGAGGTCCGACATGTAGTCCATTGATATGGATTCCCACATATTTTTAGGAGTAGGCATAGGGGTGTACAAGCCCTATTTCTTAGTGGTTGGTTTGGCAATAGCGCAGGTGGTGCAAGAGCTGATATACTTGCTAAAATCTTGTCGAAGTTTCAGCTAGTAGAAATGTTTCTGTAGCACTGCCACTATCTTTTTGATGCCAAAGTGTCATGCCACTCGAATGTAGTGATATTCCCAAATCATCTTCATGCTCTCTCTTGATGGAACACATAGATGGCCCAGATGGCATAATAGCACGTCCTTAAGATGGAAATTAGCGACCACTAAGTTTTGTCCCAACATTTGGTAAGTGGTGGAGAAGTCAGGGTCTATCTCATAGAGGTGGGGCTATCCGGAGGTCTCATGGCTGGAAGATTCTAGCACCATGGTGAGTGTCGTGACTGGAGGTCAGCTGAGAAAATCAAAAACTTGGTTGGTACTTCCCATTTTATACTTGATGTTGAGGTGGAACTATTGTAAGTATGTGGACCACTTCTGATCGCAGTCATTCTACAATTTTCCTTGGGTTTGCATGAACTATAGTGGCTTGTGATCAGTGTGGATGATTGCCTCCTTCTCTAGAATGTAATGTCTCCATTGGTGGAAGTCTTGCACAATGGAGTACATTTCTTTGTCGTAAGTAGGGTACTTATGGACAACATATGATAGTGTCTCACTATGATATGCCATGAGGTGGTCATGTTCAGTGAGAATGATGCCCACAACATAGTCTAAAGCATCTGTCTTGATCTCAAAGGGATGTTGCAGGTCCAGTAATTAAATTATTAGGGATGAGCACAAATGCTACTTCGATTCATCAAAGGCTTGTTGTTGGGATAGGCCCCACACAATGTTTTCCTTACCGCCACCCCTGGTTACTTGGCTGAGGGCCCATGCGATATGAGAGAATCCCAACACGAACCTACGATAGAAATTGGTGAGGCCCAAGAAGCTCTGCAGCTCAGTGAGTGTGGTTGGGCCTGGCCAGTCATAGATGACTTGGATCTTGGCTAGATCCACATGCACACCATGGTTATCAATGATATAGCTTAAGTAATGGACCTTGTCCATGCCGATGGAGAATTTTTCCAAGTTTGAATATAGTTTGTGCTTCTACAGGGTGGAAAAAACCTGTTGAATATGATGCAAGTGTTTCTCCCAAGTCTTGTTGTAAATGAATATGTCATCCAGATACACCACTACAAAATTACTGGTGAACAGTCGTAGGATATCGCCCATCATCCTCATAAAAAAAATTGGAGCATTTTTCAAACCAAAGAGCATGACCAACCATTCAAAAAGACCTTATTTTGACTTGAAGGCAGTCTTCCATACATCTATATGTTCTATTGGGACCTAATGGTAGCCACACTTCAGATCAATATTACTAAAGTATTTGGCCCTCGTGAGTTGGTCAAGGGGGTTGTCTATTCGGGTAATTGGGTATCGGTTTTAAATTGTGATTTTATTTAGGGCCTGGTAATCAATGCAGAGTCGTCAGGTCTTGTCTTTCTTCTGCACCAGTATAATTGGGATCCCACAAGGTGATGAGCTAGGACGAATGTGCCCCTTGTGGAGAATTTCTTGGATCTGCCTCTTGATCTCCTTGTTTTCTAACAGAGATCGGTGGTAGACCAACCCATTGGGTAGTGGTATGCTTGGGGTCAGATCGATGGGATGCTTGACCTAGCAGTATAGAGGTATCCCAGTAGAAGAGGAAAAGATATCTGAGTATTCTTCCATGACCTTATCCACTTGCTTCTATTGTGCGGAGAGATCGGTTGCAGAGGCCCTGGATGTGGCTGCGATATTTTTCTTACTCTGAGAGAGAATCATGAAGAAGAAAAATTTCTCGGTCTGAGAGATGACCTTCCTACATTGCTTGGAAGATATCAAGGAAATAGAACTAGGAGGGACTGCCTCAGGTATCCTGTATAATTTATTGTTCAAAGTAATAATAACACTATGATGCCTAGACTCATATACAGCATGAATTTTCCATTAATAAGGTTGGCCCAAAAGAACACTTCGAGAGGAGAAACATCACACAATACCTCGTCTTTGAAGGGATTGATGTTGTAAAACAATCGACACTATTGGCTGACACGAAGATCACTTCCTTGGTGAATACATCCAATGGTGTAGGGTTGGAGGTGCGACGTTGTCGGTAGGGTCAACTGCTTGATGACCTCTGTTGAGATGAGGTTATTTTGGCTATCTCTATAAACTTTGAAGTGCAGCGGGGTGCTTTTTACCCACATCTGTGAATGAAAAGGGTGCTCTCCTTCATCTGGCTCATCTGGTTCACCTAGATGAAGATTGGTGGTAGAAACGGTGGCACTGGGTTTTGCATCAATGATCTGTCTTCCCCTTTCTGGTTCTGACTTAGAGTCAGAACCTGCATCTGATTCATAGGCTTTCACTTTGGCCACTAGTGACTTCTTTGAGCGGAAATTAGCAGTGTTATGCCAAGGACTCTTATGGAAGTTGCACCACTTCCCAGTAACCTTCTTTGTCTTTCTAGTGTCCTTATTTTCTTGTTGCTTGGACTGGTTGTCTTGATACTATCCATCTTTTATTTGTCCTTTTTTCTATAGGTTGGGGCCTCGCTTTTCTGGTTTTTTCTACGAGGGGTTCCTAGGCCCAAATTGTTGCATCTTTTTTTTGAGCTTCTGCCCGATTTTGACAACATATCGATAGGTCGTGCCCAAGGACGAGATGTCTAAAAATTCCATTTTGGTCTGGATGTATATATGCAAAGCACCACGATACTTAAGCACCAGATGTCGCTCTAAATATTTGATACTCAGCTTGGTGCACAGGGTATGGATGATATTTGTGAAATATGACATTGCTTGGTCTCTTTCTTGCCGCAGTGTGGTCCATTTGGTATACAAGTCATCATAACTTTAGATAGGGTAGTATATTCCCTTAATAGCATCCTTGAAGGATTCCCAGGTGGCTGCGACTGTAAATAATGAGGGTTCCTCTATTTCCTTTTACTCACAGAAAGTTTCCCACCAATATTTGACATGGAGAACAACTTTGAGGAGCGCAAAAGTGATTTTTTCTCTATTTGAAAATTTATGGACAAAAAAATAACCTTCTAGTAGATTCAACCACTTGTCTATAGCATCTGTGTCTATCTGACCTTCAAATATAGGAATATCGAAGTTGATGTGTACCTTGAAGGGGGTGGTGCCTCCGCTCGAGGAAGATACGTCGCATGTTCATAGTCACAGAAGGATTTGCACGAAACTATCCATCATCTCGTTTCTCTATTGTGTGAGGGATTCCTCAAGAAACATTTTGAAAGGATCTCATGTCCTGTCATCTTTCGTTTATCCTGCCATGAGAGGTTGTTTGGGCGTGCGATATTTTTTTTCCTCAAGATAAACAAGCTCGAGACCCACTTCTTTGTACCCTGACCTCGTTGGGGACATGCATTAAGATGAAAAGGAGAAGACCACTCAGATACCACTGATCCAGATTTTATGAGCAGAATGAAATGTTATCGTTATAGTTAAGGTTGATACTAATCTATACAACGAAGGAATATTTTATTTACTTCTGCATTTCATCACCATTCTATTAATAACATCGTGACATTTTCCATGGAAATGAATAATATAGCATTCACAGAGAACGAACGGTAACTGTTATAGAAAACATTTGTATAGACTCATCATGCCTACACACAATTGATTTTGCTTTGGCTTCAAGCCCTAGAATTGTCTAATTATAATGTAACAAGACTCATGGATTTGAATATCATTCCATCAAGGTACATATGTTATGCCCTTTTTGAAGTTTTAAGCTTTTATTCTAGATACATTTTTCATTAAGGTACATATCTTAGCGGATATTGATTGTGAGCATATTCCTTATTTTTCTTATGATGGGTTTTAACTAATTGTTTTCCATATATATATAATTGGGATTTATTTCCTTTTTTTATGATGGGTTTTAACTAATTGTTTTCCATATATATAATTGGGATTTATTTTTATATATAATTATGAGAAAATAGAGTTTAAAATGGATTTATTTTTTACACATAATTATGATTAATTATGAAAGATGAAAAAATATGGTTGGAGAATTAACACTAACAAAGTGAGAAAATTTGGATTCATTCTTAAACTCATCTACACTTTAAACATTATTCAAAGTAAATGATCAATATTTTAATTCTCCGGTTTACATTATCTGCATGTTTCTATTTTTTGCAAACTTCCCTGCATTTATGGGATTCACCATCTCCTATATGCTACTTAATAATCATATCATTTAATAGGTAGATTAATAATTATTTAGACCTTCTAGGATTCATAATTTTTTGTTAGTTTTTAACTCTGGCTTATAGGTTATTTAATAATAATATCTATTTAGTATCATATAATAGGCCAATAAATTTATATTTTGGTTGATATTTCTTATGTTATATAAAAAATCATATTCTCTTTTAAAAAAATTCTTCTTTTAAAATATCTTTTTAATTGTTACTATCTTAATTCAAAAAATTCCAACACTAGCTCTTGCAAGTTGCCTTAACCAGATGTCTTTGAACTCCAAGAGGTGGTTGCTTCAGATATATTGTAATAAGTGACTGGAGTGGAACCATCTGAAATGCATTTTGTAAGGCCTACAGTGTCAATCACGGGCGCGTGCACTTCCACCACAGACCAAAACAAAGGAAATTGGGCAGGAAGAATGCTTGATGTGAATGAGGAGAAAAAAGTATTCATATATGGGAGAGTTGGGGTTCCTTGGGTGTGTGAATCACCAAGGGGAAACTCCACCCAAGATGCCTTGTGACACAAGTCAAGCAATAGACGATTTGATGAAGGGTTGAGGGAAAACATTGGGCACTCCACCAATAAAGGAAAATTGGCTATGGCATGGGGGGAACACTTAGGATAGTCGGCTCAACTCATGTAAGGGGAACACACACCTGAGACGATGAGTCAGTTAGACGGATCGGTGGGCTAACCAAGTGATGGAACAAAGAGTTCGGTGGGTCAGTTGAGCTAGCCACTCAAATTAACCCACATGAGGAGTTGACCCAACCTTGTGAAGGAGCGCAACTTAGTAACTGATGGGTCGACTCACCAATCAGAAAAGAGATGCAATGGATGGGAGCCTATAAAGGAAGGAGGGAGCACAACCAAGAAGGTAGCTTGGGAGAGCTTGGAAGAAAAGGAGAGTAAGAAGAGCTCTATGATTCTGAGGTAGACGAGAAAGGGAGAGCTCCCTTAAGGAGCCAAGTAGCTCCACTTGGGAGGACTTGTGCTACCTTGAGGAGGATTCAGTGGACATATTTGGGCAATTTTCTCTTGGGATGGTTTTGGAAAAGTATAGAAATGAAATTCTATTGGAGGTATGTGTGAGGAAGAAATAAAATCTATGTTCTATGGAAACGAAGAGACAACAAGTTTGTGGTTGTGTGCATGTTTGAGGAAGGGATGGTTTTAGGGGCTAAATTTCGCTCATGGGCTAATTTTCCATGGTTTTTCCCAAAAACATATTCGCTATTCTAAAAATGATTCACCTAAATTCTATAGGATAAAATTATTTTACCTTAAAAATCGCCAAACTTTTATACAAACTATTCAAAATCCTTACAAATTTGAATGTTTTTACAAAAATATCACTAATCAATTTATAGTTGGCATAGGAAGGATTAGTAATATTCCCCAAGGTTTCTAAATTTAAAAATAAATTTACATCCTTAAAATCATCCTTGGAACTTTGAGGTGCACCACAAGAGGTTGCAGAGATGGTTGTGAGAGAGAGTCTTGGTGTGACAAATCTCTTTATAAGTGATGTGGTGAGGTGAGGCGAGTCATGTAAATATTATGAATTTGTAAATTGAGTTGGTAGTGCTCATATTGTAACTATTTCGCAACAACATAGACTTATTCGGGTGTTAAGCATAGTTTGTGTTGCCCACACTATATCTATGTTTTTATTTTTTGTTCTTTTGTTGTTCACTTAGCTTCTCATGTTCATGGATGTATGATTAAATATGTCTAAGTGTTAAATTTGTTAACAAATGTTTAAGTATACACAAGTTGCAATAGAGTAGGTGTGACATGTTAGTAGCCTAGAACGGAGTATGGGTATGCTCTAGGTGAAGAGGTAGAGTCGGGAAGAAGTAACCTTGGTGTTTCCAAGTAGCCAAGAGAGAAATTTTGCAGAGTTTCATGCCCTCAAGAGATGCATGATCAAAAGATTTGGCAAGGAACACTGTGGGGATGTGATAGATGGTGTCAGAGCTTGTTCATTTCATATTTTAATGAAGGTTTGGTGAGATCTTCACCACCATCTCCACGATAGATGGTACCAGAGCAGTTTGGTTGTCTTCACCACTCTTGCATTCAAAATAGTCGTGGTGGGGTGCACTTGTTGAGAAGGAATTTCATTGCAAAGTCAATTTGGTGGGAATATTCATAGACTTGTTGAATGGTTCAGTGCATCGAAATTGTTCACTGCAGACTTTGCATCAAAATTATGGCAGAGGTTTGGTTGATGGTGCAGTGGAAGGTTGGTCTGGTTCCACACTTTATGCAGATCGAGAGCAAAGTTTGTAGTA
>JASDQU010310082.1:40242-55563 GCA_032191745.1 Picea mariana | reverse complement strand
GGGAGGATGGGAGGTAGAGAGAGAGAGTCTATGAGAGTGTGAGAAGGGGGGGAAGAAGAAAAAAAAGTGTGTGAGAGTAAGGGAGAGGGAGAAATAGAGGGGGTAGAGAGAGAGAGAGAGGGAAGGGATGTATATAGAGGAAAATAGAAAAATGGGAGTAGAGTGGGGGAAAGAGAGGGAGGGTTATATGTGAGACAGGGAGGGAGGGAGAGATCTAACAAGAGAAAAAGAGATATCAAGAGTGAGATGGAGAGAAAGAGAGGGAGAGGGTAGCAAGAGAGGGAGGAGGGAGAGAGAAAAAAAGAGTAGAAGAGAGGTCAAGAGTGATATGGAGAGAGAGAGAGAGAGGGAGGGTGTAGAAAGAGAGAGGTGGAGGTAGAACTAGCGGAAGAGAGAAAGAGGGGGGAGGAAGAGAGAAATAAGGGTAGAGAGAGAGTGTGTGAGAGAGAGAGAGTGAGACTTATAATGAGGAGAGAGAGAGGTGGTAGATGTAGGAGAGAAATAGAGGAGAGATAGTGGGAGGGAGGGGGAGAGACAGGGGGAGGAGGGGGGTAGAGAGTGTGTGTGATTCTGATAGGGGAAGAGATAAATAAATAGGGGGGGATTGATGGGGAGTGTTTGATAGTGTGAGAGGGAGGAAGAGTGAGACAAATAGAGGGGGTAGAGAGAGAGAGAGGGAGAGAGAGGAAGGGAGGGAGAGGGAGGGAAGCAAGGTATACATAGGTAAAGAGAGAAAAAGGGGGAGAGAGCAATAGATGTATGAGAGACAGAGGAGAGATAGTGAGAGAGATGAGAGATAGTGGGAGGCAGGAGGGGAGATAGAGGGAGGAGGGGGGTAGAGAGAGAGTGAGAAGAGTGTGAGAGGAAGGGTGGAGAGAGAGAAAAGAGGGGGTAGAGATATATAAAGAGAGAAAGTGGGGTAGAGTGGAGTAGAGAGAGGGAGGGGGATACATTGATAGAAAAATGGAGGGGGATACACAGTGAAGGGGAGAGAGGTGTACATGAAAGAGAGATTGAGGGGAGGGAGGGAAAGAACCAAAAAAAGTAGAAGAGAGATTGAGAGTGATATGGAGAGATAGAGGGATAGGGTAGAGAGAGAGGGAGGAGGGAAAGAAGAGGAGGGATGGAGAGAGCCAGAAAGAGTAGAAAAGAGGTCGAGAGTGAGATAGAGAGAGATACATGGGGAGGTGGAATGAGCGAGAGAGAAGGAGGAGAAGAGAGAGAGATAGAGAGAGAGAGAGAGAGGTGGGGAGAGAGAGCGGGTGGTATAGGGAGGAGGAGGGACAAAGGGTAAGAGGGAGGGAGAGATAGAGGGAGAGAGAGAGAGAGAGGAGGGAGCCAGAGAGAGGGGGAGAGTTGAATATGGGGGAGATAGAGAGGGAGTGGGTGTTAGAGTGTGAAGCATGGAAAGGCAAGGTCTAGGTCTAGGTCATGGTCTAAGTCTAGGTATAGGTATAGGTATAGGTATTTCCATGCATTTCCATGTCTTTCCATGTCTTTCCATGTATAGGTCTTTCCATGTCTAGGTCAAGACCATGTCTTGACTTTCTGTGCCTTTCCTTGCAATGTACCAAACTTGTTATTATGTGAGAGTGTGAGAGGGAGAGAGAGGAAGACAAAGAGGGGAGGTAGAGAGAGATTATGTGAGAGTGTGGGAGGGAGAGAGAGGAATGCATAGAGGGGGGATAGAAAGAGAGTGTGTGAGAGTGTGGGAGGGAGAGAGAGGAAGGTAATGAAGGGTAGTAGAGAGAAAGTGTGAGAAAGTGAGAAAAAGGAAGATGGAGAGGAGGGTAGAGATAGGTAAATGTAGGAGATAGGGGTAGATGTAGGAGAGAGAGAGAGAGGAGAGATAGTGAGAGGGAGGGGAGAGAGAGAATATGTGAGAGTGTGAGGAGGGGAGAGAGAAATACAAAGAGGATGGGTAGAGAGAGTGTGTGTGAGAGTGTGAGAGGGGGGAGAGAAAGATAAAGAGGAGGGGTAGAGAGAGAGTGAGAGAGAGGGAAGGATAGGGAGATATAGATGGGGGATAGAAATAAGGATAGTGAGAGGAAGGGGGGGAATAGATAGGGAGACATATAATTGGGGTAGAGAGAGTGAGTGAGAGGTTTGGGGGGAGAAAGAGAGGAGAGTTAGAGAGAGAAAGAGTGGAAGAGAGAGAGTGATACTAATACTAACAACAAGGAGAGAGAGAAAGGGTGGGAGAGAGGTGGAAGAGAGGGGACATGATAATAGGGAATTCAGGGACAAAGGGGAAGAGAGAGAGAGAGAAGGAGAGAGAGAAAGAGAGAGAAAGAGAGTGGGGGGGGATATAGAGAGGAAGTGGGTGTGAGAGTGTGAGGCATAGAAAGGAAAGGGTTTTTCCATGCCTTGTGATGTCTATGTATTTACCTATCTAGGTCGTACTATGTATAGGAGTGTGAGAGGGAGATAGAGAGGGGGGATAGCTAGAGAGAGAGTGAGAGGAAGGGGGGATAGAGAGGGAAGGGAGGAAGAGAGAGGTAAAGAGATAAAGGGGGGAGAGAGGGAAAGTGTGGGGAGGAGGAGTAGATGTAGGAGAGAGAGGGTGGGAAGGAGGGGGGAATGAAAAATAATAAATAGGATATATAAGAGAGAACATTCCGGAAACATATGCTCATTCCTAGAGCTCGTGTATATTCCTAGAGCATGTTCGCATTCCTAGAGCATGTGTGTGTTATTAGGAATTTGTGCATGTTCCTAGAGTGTGTGTGTGTGTTATTTTGAATTCAAAATGTTTTGGGTAGGATTGACAACTTTAGTGTACATGGATGTTGACTTAGTTTCCTCATATTTAGGTTTGGGATGACAAAACTAGTTGTTCGGTCTGGAAATAGATAAAAACCTCCATTTTTGTAAATACCTCTCTATATCTTTTTTTTTTATGTTATTTTTCTATATTTTGTTGGCATGTTTACAAGAATAATGTTTTCATTGATATAAAGAACAGGATAGAACCAAACCTCCAAAGCGTAGAAGACAAGAAAGCTCAGAAGAGATAATGGTTTCTAGAAGTGCAGACGAGGTCCAAGAGACGAACTCGTAGGAGGAGAAAAGGTCGAGACCCGTGAACACTTAGAAAACCTTCTAAGTCAGAGATCTCATAAGCTTAGGAGGAAGAGAGAAAGTGGTTGTTGGATCACCGATCCAGAGGACCGAAAACCGTCGGATCGAATTAATGGAAGGATAGGATAAGTGAGGCAAAATGATTGAGAATTCGATCATCCGAATTTTCTTCAGTCATTGGATTGATTTAAGTGGAAGGATAGGACAAGAAAGAATTGTTGATATAAGATATTGATGAACAAAAAAAATTTGTTTCAGCTCTAAATATGTTAGGATATTATGCTCCGGAGAAATCACTTCGAGAGTTTCAGTTTGAGATCTGAAATCCATGAAATCCAGAGAGTTGGAGAGCTGGAGTGAATGTCAGTCGTCAAATCATTTTAAATTTGAAGGACATGATAAGATAGAAAAGCAGCATCACAGAAATATCAAGTCATCAATCTAAGAACATGATCGAAGAGCAACATTTAGTTTGGTTCTAAAATTTGCGAGGAGGTTACTGTTCGGGGATTCTCACTTCGGAAGAATTGGCGACTTTAAAATTCAAAATACCTGAAGTCTCTAATGTCGAAGTCCTGAAGTGAATGAGGATCCACGTCAGCAAGGACATGTGGTGCAATCAGACAATGACAAGTGTCAAGTTGATTTGGCATTTCAGGTACATGCAAATCACAAATCCGAGTGACACATGGCAGCTACTAGGCTCATGACATGTCATCAAGTGACATAAGTAAGTGACGTCACTCTAGGAGTTTTACTTTGGGAGCTTTACCAGCAACACTTTCCCAAATTTTTGAAGTCCTGAAGTGGTTTGGGGTCGTCCATCGTCAAGGACGACAGGTGGCATGAGATCCACAACTTTGGAAGTTTGTGGACGGGGAGAACGTGAAAATCGTTGAAGAAAAACCCCGACTATTGATCGACAAGGAGAGTACATGNCACAAATCCGAGTGACACATGGCAGCTACTAGGCTCATGACATGTCATCAAGTGACATAAGTAAGTGACGTCACTCTAGGAGTTTTACTTTGGGAGCTTTACCACCAACACTTTCCCAAATTTTTGAAGTCCTGAAGTGGTTTGGGGTCGTCCATCGTCAAGGACGACAGGTGGCATGAGATCCACAACTTTGGAAGTTTGTGGACGGGGAGAACGTGAAAATCGTTGAAGAAAAACCCCGACTATTGATCGCCAAGGAGAGTACATGTCGGATGATCTGAGATTTTGGAAAAATCTCACTTCAAGGATTTCTAGTTGAGACTTGAGAATTTCGAAGTCTGGAGACGCGAAAGGATTGTGACCGTTGATCCGAAAGGGACATGCGTCAGTGGATTTTTAGCTCCAGGAAAAAGCAAAGGAAGGTTGAAGGGTTGGAAAGTTGATATTTTTGAACCTCAAATACCCAAAGGGATCATGACCGTTGAACCAAAAGGGACACATGTCAATGGATTTTCAGCTCCAAGAAAAAGCAAAGGTTGAATGGTTGGAAAGTTGAGATTTCTGAACCCAGAATACCCAAAGGGATTGTGACCGTTGATTCTAGAAGACCACGCATCATTAGATCGTGGACTCCAGGTGAAATTCTCAGGGGGAAAGCAGAGTTTGAGAATCGAGACTCCTAAAGACTGAAAGACGAAATCAATCATGTCTGTTTGTTTGGAGGGCCACATGTCATTTGGTCAATGAGACTAAGGATTGCACGTGGACGGAGGAAAGAAGGCAGTAAAAGACAATAGATCGGAGTCGTTGATCAAAGGAATCTGTCAAATACCATGAGATCAACAATCATGTCTGATTGTGGGATCAAAAGTTGATCGAAAGTTAATTTTCTGAGGGCAGGCTGCAATTGAAACCACGGTATCGAAGAAGGGGTACGTGGCAGTTGGAGATAGATTGTGGGGAAAAAAGTGGTTAATCCCAAACCATTGTTGGATGCACCTGAAATCATTTTCTTACACAAGGACATAGCCCGAGGTCACATGCGACATGGGGCTAATGAGAAGAGATATTGTGCCTGCAATCACGTGGTCATGTGAAGTTAATTGCCCAAGGTCATATCGTAAAATAGGGAGCTATTACTCGCTATACCAAGAACATGAAGCACCTTTTTTAATAGGCGTATGGTCACCGCCAGAGGTCACATAAAGGAAGGGACTTAGAAGCCAAAGAAGCCAAAATAATGATTGGTCGTAACTTCCAGAGAAGACGAATAATTTTGACTCACAAAGAAGCAAAAGATTATGAGTATAACTACCAAAGAGGCCAAAGAACCTAAAATAATGAGTAGAGAAGATGAAGAGTTCATATGATGATTAGGAAAATGACTCAACATGTGAAAGACATGAAGAATAGAGAAGAGATAGAGTGTCTCTCGGAGATTCATGCATGTGGGTAGGACGAGACACAGTGTATAATCTAAAGGGGAGATTTGTGGTGCAGTAAAGAGGATGCAGAGGCAACACATAGTATAAAAGGTAGAAGAGAAGATAAATAGCAGGAGTGCTGAGTGCAGGAGGAAAAAGAGAAGATCATAGAAGTTGAACGATAAAGAAGAAGAACAGAGTATAGAAGTTTAAGAAGGCAGAGGAGACATGGAGTTGTAACAGACCATATCAGAGACAAAGCAAGTAAGTAAAGTTTTGTAAGATTCATTCAGGGTGGTAGGGTGGTGCTAGGGAGGATTGCAGTCCTCTAAATTATAGTTGGTTCTAAAAGATATTCTGGGAGTCGGTGCTTCCATCTAGTGGGTGCTAGAGAAACTTGGGAGTTGGTGCTAGAGAAATCTGAGAGTCAGTGTTCTCTACAAGTTGTAGCTTGCTATCAGAGGTTGTAGACTCATATTTGAGTTGGAGCTCAAAGACTATGATGTACATGAAATTTGGAGCTTGATTGACATCCTAAGAAGAAGAGGTTTTCACCCTTTATGGGTTTCCTCAGGAAAATCAGTGTCTTTGTGTATTCTGTGTGATTGATCATTGTATATCTATACATGTTAATTTATTAGCAACACATTAAATAATAATCTAGAAAGAATCAGAAAAAAAAAAAAAAATTTCAATCTTATATACATAATTGATTCACCCCCTCTCCTCCCTCTCAGTTATATTTCCAACATAGGTTATAGAATTCAATTGTTGAAGAAACTACAAACATAAATAGAGTCAACTATGCAGATTCCAAATATAAAGTTTTAATTAATTAATATTTTTTACGATTTGTAATCTATTTTTGTCTTCGCATATATCAAAATCTTAGAATACGTACCTCTTTATTTCTTCTACAACTTTTTGTCAACTTAACCATTTCTAAAATGATTTATATGCTACACTAGAAGAGATGGATATATACGATCTAAAAAAAAAATTGATCATGTTAAGACCCTCTTAGCTTGCACGAAAAAAAAAAGGCATTGTAATTTCAAGGATATATTGACTTTCATCATATATATATATATATATATATATATCCAAAAAATACACCACGCTAGAACAATGGGTTCTCTACAATTATACAAGTTTTTGGAATGAAATTGGTGATATTAAGAGGAGGGTGAATCAATATCAAGTACAATTTAAAAAAAAAAAAATCAACTTATACTTAAACTATTAAATTATATCCAATGAGAAATGAACAATAGTATAAGAGTTACACCAATACACCACAATACACCATGCACAATATATGAGAAATAATCAATAGTTATTGTTCAAGGGAAGTAATGACTTCCAAAGGTAGCTACAGCTTCCAAATATAAAGGGAGGGTTAAACCTCCAAGACTCCAATATCAAGAGAGGGTTGACATCTCCATCCTTTCCCCTTCCTTCCACCCAAGAATATATGATATATAATAAGACTTTACATTAAATCATCACCATCAACTAACCATCACATAGGACCCGATAATGCTTCATGAGACTTCTTCAAATTCTGCAATTCTTCACTTCTTAGAATACTTTGATCTTGTAGATAATATAAATCAATGTATTCTCTAAAACTCATCCATTTTTCACTCCTTGAATCCTCCCCGAAAATAAGTCATGGAGAAAATGGTAGACCTTATTCAATTTTGGTTTATTCAGGAGAGAGAACTTGTACAGAATGCCCCACGCTCAATATTTAACATCAGATTTTGAAATTCGCACACAAGAAACTACAGACCATACTCTGTCCAATGCAATTAGTCTCACTTCATTTGGATTCTCTATGAAGAATTTATAATTGTTTTACCCAGAACACATGTTTATGACTAGCTTCAAGACTAGTCAAAAACCCTATCTTCCACAAAGTGTATCTCCAAAAGTATAGAAAATAAAGAGCTGAAATTTTTACCATAGTTCAGGAACCTAGATATGTCTTCTCAATACCATATCAATTTCACCATATTAATTGTTCTATAAAAATATCGAAAATGGTAATATGACATGTAAATAACATACCTTGGAACACATCACCAAAAGACTTCATCCTCCCTTGAAATCCGACCTTCTTTACTTTAGATTTCCTCTGAAATTCGAGTTGTGTATGTTTAAAATGAATGTATAATGATATTTATTTATACCCTTTATGATACTTCCTTTTAAAATTAGGTCTGACCTGACACTTTCTTATTTTGTAGATCTTTTCTTTAATTATCTCCAGGGTCGACATGTACTTCCTTCTTCAATTCACTTTGTCATATTCAAAAATTCATTTATCCTAAACCATGAGGATCCATGTGATGTGCCACATACCACTAGAAACAACATGATGTATACTATCCATCCATGGGTTTTGTATATGCATGTTCATTGTCCTTCATGTCCAAATACCTTCATCAATATTGGGGTCCAAAAACAATGACTAGGGTTGACATCAATGAAAACAACCAATCTTCCAACAATCTCCCCCTTTGTCATTTATGGAAACACCCATGCTCCCCCTCTCATCATGATCCCAATTTATCTCCCCCTTTGACATCAATGGAAAAGAGTAGGGCTTCTCCCCCTGAGTTTGATGGAAAAAGGTAACTCTCTTCTTTGGGGTTGCTCCCCCTAAACATATAGCACTTAATAACACTTCATTTTTATGGTCTCTTTCTTCCTTGGATATTTTACATGGATTTAGGATGTATATTTTAGTTGGTCTTCTTGTTGTAGTTTCAACCAATGTTCCTGAACCTTCTTCTTTGATTTTTCATCTTTGTGAATCAAACGTGAGAGTATATCCTTGATCACACATTTTACTAACACTGAGTAGATTATGCTTCAATTCTTCAACCAATAGGACATTCTTTGCTTTTACATTTTTTCTTCCAAGATTTACTAAACCTTTTCCAATTATTTTGGCAAATGAGTCATCTCCAAATGTAACATTTCCACCCTTTCTCTTCTAGCTGATGAATTTGTCTTGATCCCCGGTCATGTGTGAAGAACATCCATTGTCTATGTACCATTCATCTTCTTCTTTACATTCTTCAACGGTCAATGCTATTTGACAATCTTCATTGTTTGGAATCTCTTTCCTTCTCCATATTGTGGTTGGCATAGGGACATCTTCATTCATATATCTACAATCTTGTGCTTTGTGACCAAGATAATTACATTTGTAGCATACAATATTTTTGTCCATCAATGGGGAAATGAATTATAATTTATGTTGACAAATGCATGATTATTCCCATATATTCTATTTACACCATTCATGTTTCTTGCATAGTTGTTCCTTTCATTGATTCTGCAATTAATTTCCTTATGTCCAAAAATATTTCAAGTATAACAATGACCAAGAAAGAAATTTTAATACCTGGGAGTAAGTGACCTTATTTGTGATGTAGGCCATTTGGGTTCATGATATACTCTTCTATAGTTTCCTTCATACTGATTGAAGCTTCTTTGATTCTTTAAGGTAGGAGGTCTTCTTGGATATTCATCTCTTTTGTAATCATTCCTTCTTTCTGGTATCCTGGTCCCCTTCTCATCAATTGTCTATGTAGCTCTTTCTTCAACCTTCTTGTTGGTATTTGCAAATTATTTGTATGAAGTTTAACCCATGCATACAAGATGTGTTAAGTCTTTTGGAACTTGAGAGTTTCTTAAGCTCTTCCTCAATGAGACAACTTCTTGTTCAAGTTTCTCACAATCTTCTTCTTTCTTCATCATTTGGATAATCTTTACTTCTCCTAATCTTCTTGCTTCTTCGAGTAGAGTTTTTAAGGAAACAGTTTCTTCTCTTAGTTTCTCAAAGTCTTCTGATTGTTTCTTCAAGCTTACAATTGTCTTTTCACAACTGCCCAATTCACTTCTTAGTTTTCTATGTGTGTCTTTGAAATTGATATTCTCAATCTCAACATGCTTCAGTTTCTTAAGATTCTTATCTTCTTGTTGAATCATTTATGCTTCATGATTTTCTTCTTCCTCATTGGAATTTTCCTCTTCAGTGTCATCTCTTTCAATCCTTGGATGAGGATATTCAAATTCAACATGTCATACTCCTTCACAATTAAAGAAAAATAAATGACCTCTATTTGCTTCTTTGAAATCTAAGATATTGTAATTTGCTTAAACTTCTTCTTCTTCTTCTTCTTCTTCTTTTTCTTCCCTTGCATAAAGGTCTTGTTTCTTGTTACAAAGCTCTTTTTCTGATGCACATGATTCCACCTTGGATTTCATTGAATCTGTCAATCCATCCAGGATGGTATCTATTGCCAATTTGTTTTTCCTTTTTTCTTCCTTTTGAGTTGTAGTCTTTGGTTTCTTCAAAGCATTGTATCCTGAAGCAACTGAGAACAAAACATATGCCCCAAGAGCTTTCAAGTAAGTTTCCATTTATTAATCCAGTATTCAAAATTGCTTCCATCAAATGGTGGAATCCCATTTGGAATTTTGTCTTCCATTTCTGCTTAAGATCTTCCTTCCAGTGGTTAAAATGTACTAAAGGTAACCCGCTCTGATACCAATTGTTTATACTAAGAGGGGGGTTAATCAGTATCAAGTACAATTTAAAAAAAAAATCAACTTATACTTCCAATCAATTATATCCAATGAATAATGAACAATAGTATAAGAGTTACACCAATACACCACAATACACCATGCACAATATATGAGAAATAATAAATAGTTATTGTTCAAGGGAAGTAATGAATTCCAAAGGTAGCTATAGCTTCCAAATATAAAAGGAGGGATAAAACTCCAAGAGGAAGATACAATCCTCCAATATCAAGAGAGGGTTGACCTCTCTATCCTTGCCCCTTCCTTCCACCCAAGAATATATGAGAGATAATAAAACTTTACATTAAATCATCACCATCAACTAACCATCACATAGGACCTAATAATGCTTCCTGAGACTTCTTCAAATTCTGTAATTATTCACTTCTTAGAATACTCTAATCCTGTAGATAATATAACTCAATGTATTCTCTGAAACTCCTCCATTTTTCACTCCTTTAATCCTCCCCAAAAAGAATTCATAGAGAAAATGGTAGACCTTATTCAATTCTGGTTTATTCAGGAGAGAGAACTTGTATAGAATGCCCCGCGCTCAATATTTAACATCATATTCTGAAATTCGTACATAAGAAACTAAAGATCGTACTTTTTCCAATGCAATTGGTCTCACTTCATTTTAATTATGTATGAAGAATTTATAATTTTTTTACCCGGAACACATGTTTATGACTATCTTCAGGACTAGTCAAAAACCCTATCTTCCACAGAGTGTATCTCCAAAATTGTAGCGAATAAAGAGATGAAATTTTTACCACATGTACCTAGATATGTCTTCTAAATGGCATATCAATTTCACCATCTGAATCATTCAATAAAAAAAATTATAGAGAAAATGGTAAGATGACCTGTAAATAACATACCTTAAAACACATCACCAAAAGACTTCATCCTCCCTTGAAATCCGTCCTTCTTTGCTTCAGATTTCCTTTGAAATTCGACTTGTGTGTGTTTAAAATGAATGTATAATGATATGCATTTATACACTTTATGTCACTTCCTTTTAACATTAGGGCCGACCTGACACTTTCTTATTTTGCAATTCTTTTCTTTAATTATCTTCAGGGCCGACATGTGTTTCCTTCTTCAATTCACTTTGTCATCTTCAAAAAAACATTTCTCCTCAGCCATGAGGATCCACGTCACGTGCCATAGACCATTGGAAACAACATAATGTATACTATCCATCCATGGGTGTTTTATCTGCATGTGCACTGTCCTTCATGTTCAAATACCTTCATCAATATTGGGGTCCAAAACCAATGAATAGGGTTGACATGAATGACAACAACCAATCTTCCAACATAAATGTCATCGTTAAGGTACTCAACACCTGCAGAAATGGAGACATGTACCTTATATTTTTTTGGAAAAATAACATACCACTATTAGAAAAAATCAAATTTCACATAGTTATTCACAATATCTATGAACAAAAGTTATATATAGTTCAGAAAGCTAATGCAATTCCCTATGTTTCATATTTTTACACCATATTCAAATTCACTGTAAAAGTACCTTAAATAATCCCTCCAAGTTAACATATTGTTATTTTTTCGTGTTTTCATTTCCACTAATGCATCATGAGAGACCATCATTAGATTTCACTCACCCTATATGATCTTGGAAGTCTTCTCCTAATGATTTTTAAGCATTTAAATAACATTATAAAGAAACCTAAGTAATCTATTTCCTTAAGGTCTGATAGATCATTTTTTTATCTTAGTGGATGTTAACCATCATCATCATCATCATCATCATAACCTTGAAATACAATATGGCATTACTAAATATAATTGTTGTGTATCATGTACTTTCAACTATTTTGGTCATTAATGTTGTAAGAAGCTAATTTTATATGATGATGATGATGATTGTGGTTAACATCCACTGAGACCAAAATTGATCTATTGGACCTTAAGAAAAGTAAGATATTACTTCGATTTCTTTAAAACGTTATTTTTATTCTTAAAGTGTATTAAGAGAAGCATTCCAAGATCACTAAAGTTTTGATGACTTAAAAGATTAGGAAGGTCAGTATTGTGACAAATATTTTGAAATTGAGATATAATTTGGGTATATGCAGGGAACTTTAGGAGAAAGTGACTTTCATTTTTAACCCTCTTGGTGTCACAAAGGTGATAGATTCTTTCATTTCATGGTGTTTTTTAGATTTCATAATGCCCAATTTCACTATGAGAAACATGGGAATTAGTTCTTATTTTAGGAATATTGATTATCTTCTTTGTGCTAGTCAAAATAGAGAGACACTTTTGATCTTCAATATTAGGGTTAACCGCCTCCTTATGTCATCCTCACTTGATCCATTGGTGATTTTGGATAGAATCTAAAGAAATTTTTGGGAGCCTATTTTCATCCATGTTGTTTATATTGTTCTTGTAAATTAAGTACTCAATCATAGCTATTATCTCAATGGGGGAAAGGATTGCTTCTATGAGGAGGATAGGATAGTGTGTACTTCCTTTAATTTTGAGATTGTAAGTTATAAAATTATTTTGGATATGTTATATATTTCTCTAGGATTCTCAAGGGATATTGAATCCTCGAAATTCACATCCATATAATATAACAAGAGTGAAAAGATTATAAAAGAGGTGAATTTTCTTATCACATAGCCAAAGGTATGCTAATTTACAATTATTTTCAAACCCATAATAAGCTTTCCACCCTCCATGTATCCTCTTCTTAATGTTATAGTTATAATTGAGCTTGTTATGAATATAAATTCTAAGATACTTGTATAAAATTAGTTCCTCCAAGATATATTTTTCATATACAAAAATATCATAGGTGATATTATTGGCTTTAATGATCATAACCTTTGTTTTCTCAGTGTTCAGAATCATACATGTACTAGAGAAGAAGTCTTTGAGGATTATAGGTTGCTTAATAAGTTCATAGGGATTATTTTCCATAAGAACAATATAATCGGCATAGAGAAGGACTATTACTATACTAGAAGGAGTTGGTACAACACAATTTTCGGCTTCCAAACAATCTTCTAACTTGTCAATGTAAATTCCAAAAATGGTAGGGGATAGGGGACAACCTTGTTTGACTCCTATTTTATAGTTAGTTTCTTCTGATCAAACCTCGGTGCTCCTAAACTTGGAAATAATATTCTCATATAAGCTTACCGCAATAGCTCTTATACCAGAGGGAACGTTTAGCTCTTCTAACATGTTCCAAAGGTTGGTGCTAGGAACTATGTCAAAAGATTTCCTAAAGTCAATGAAACAACAAAGGAGATTTTTTTTATTGTTTTGATGCTCCTCTATAATGATCTTAAGCATGATAAGGTGGTCCACAGTTGAATGATAACTTCTAAAATCGACTTGACCTTTAGCTCATTTTTCATGGATTTCTATCCATATGCTTATCTTCTTTTTCAAAATACTTCCATATAGCTTGGCTAAAATGGGGCTAATCATAATGGTCCTATAATTAGAGGTATTTATTTTATCCCCACTTTTAAAAATATGTACAATGAGGCTGTGAGTCCAAGGTTTAGAGAAGCTCAAATTGACTACTAAATTGAAGAGATTGTGTATGTGAGAGATGAGAATAGACCCTCCAATTTTTAATCTTCTTGATATCCCTCAATGTTTTTAGCTGTCCCATTTGCAAGTTGTTTAACGCCAAACTTTATGCCTTCTATAGAAAAACATCATCTTATGTAGAATCTTTTGGAATTTTGTCTAGGACATTACGGGATTCGTAGAGATTTTTAAGGTATGAATTCTAGTTTGTCAGAGAATCATAGCATTTTATTTAGTTTTACGAGTCAGAATTTGCCTCCAAAATTTCTTTAGATCTAGCTTAGAAAGGTGCAAAAGATTTTCTTGATTTCTATTTATGTAGTGTGTTTTTTTCGTTTTAATTAGGGCTTTGTATCTATTAACCTTATCTTATTTCAAGGACTCATTAAAGGCATCCCTAATGGATTTTCTAGCAAGTTTACACTAGTTTTCATACCAAGGGTTGGAAATTCTATTCTTGTTTTTACAAGACACTTCCATAAGAGATTATGACAGCATAATATTTTTTCATAATCACAACTTAAATAATATATTGTTTCTGGTATGTTGCTATAATCACAACTTTTAAACATTATACTATTAGAATAGATTATATGATGAAATGGTTTTGACATTTCCAAATTTTTCATTTCACAACTTATATTATAAATTATTGTTTTTTTTTTGTATATTTAAGAAATTATAAATTTTATTTTTAATATTTAAAAATATTTTTTTTAAATATTAATAGTATGAAATAAAATAAATTGGAAAAAATTATTAGTTCCTTGCATTTATAAAATCCAAGTACACTTTATAATTTGATATGAAAAAACTATAACTTTCCTTCCATCCATTTGTAATATTATCATTGATATGTGTCTCCATCATATGCTTTTTTTTTTTTTAAGTATATATATAAAAAGCCTTTCAGCACCAAAAATTAGAGTATCTCCAAGTTTGTCTGAGGACTGTAGTTACTGAATTTCCCCTTGGGGAAACCAATTTAGACAGCCTCCCAAATCAAAAACATCGATTCAGATAAAATTCAGATAACAAAATTAACCAACTAGAATGGAATCACCCCATAGGGAAACCAATTCTCCCAGGCTTCTAGACCCTCTCGAATAGACATAAGACAATCAAACTAGAATTTAACCAAAAATACAAGTGGAAAAATATCAACATAATGAACAACATGCCATGCATTCTGACACCTGTGCAGATGCCATAGCTCATGTAGTCAGCGTCTTGCATGCCACAATATTCAAAGTGAGTGCCTAGAGAGTTGAAGTCAATCTTGTTGCCACGTCGTCCACTGGAGACAATTGGAGAGTCAGAACCAATATCATCGTTGAGGCCACTAGTACATTGGGTGCCTGTTCTGTGGGGTGTCGAGAGAGGTGCAAAGAGGAAAGAAGATGCAAAATTTATGAAACCTTCTTGTCCAATACTTACAAGTGAAATTGTGGGTTGTCCACCTCCTTGCGAACTTCAAACACCAGGTCTTGCAGAATTGCAAGGTCATCCTGGAATTTTGCACAGGTAGCACAATCTGAGTAGGAGTGGGGTTGTTCTGGAGGCTTCTCTTGGTGGATAGAGGTATCCTCATGTGGATACTAGACTGGTGGTGAGTGCACTAGACTAGAATGGTGGTGAGTGCACTGGCGGTGGCACAGGAGCTCTCGGGCAAATTGGGTGGGGCGACCAAGGAA
>JASDQU010310081.1:63561-93473 GCA_032191745.1 Picea mariana | reverse complement strand
CTTCTGTTCCGTTGACTTTGGTTTCTGGCCAACTTTTCTTTTTCCTTCAATGCAATCTGATAAGCATCTTCCACTGTCCTCACAGTCATCATGCTAATTTCATCCCAAATTTCATACCTCAAACCATTCATATACTTGGAAAATTTTTCATCATCCTTCTCTCTTTGTCCAATCCTAATATTCAACCTATAAAATTCTTCTGTATACTCTTTCACTGTCATACCTCTTTGTCTCAAGTTCTGCAATTTTCTGAACAACTTTATCTGGTAATCCCTAAGTATGAATTTAGCCTTCAATTTGGCTACCATCCTATACCAATTCTTTATCTTTTGTTTTCCTTTTCTCCTCCTTTCCGCCTGTAGTTCATCCCACCACAGTGTTGCATGTCCCTTTAATCTCGTGACAACATGTATCACCTTCCTTCCTTCGTTGACATCTTCACAGTCGAAATACTTGTCCATGGACCTTATCCAGTCCAACAGCTCTTCGACATCCATATTACTTTCATACATTGGGATTTCTATCTTTGCTCTGGCTCCCAACTTCATAATCGACTTCAAGAAGTGTTCATTGCCCACATCTTCCCCTATAGCTTCTTCAACTTCTATTTCTTCACTCTCTGCATCACTAATGTCTTCAGCGATAGATATTACCCTTTTCATTTCTTCCATCACTTCCAACCTCGTGCGAAGTTCTCTCACTTCTCTTCCTACAAAACAATTTGCTATAGGTGGTCCTGTGCGTACCATCAATGACATCACTTCAACTGTTTCCAACACATTGAGTTCAACTTCAAATCTTTTTCAGGCTCTGATACCACTTGGTGCAGACCCCCTTCTCTCCAAGGGCTATGAGACCTCCCATTCTAGGATCTTCTCAAGAATGAATCAAAACATTCTTCGATTCCCTGCTGTAACCTCTAAGAAAACAATCCATAGGTCTCTATGAAACTTCCACCCACGTGAACAAGCACTAAGTGAAAGCCTTTTTCCATGTGACCACGCCTTGCGACCATAATCTTATCAGAAAAGGTGCATCGGGATTTCGTGTATTGGCTATATGAGTCAACTGACTCTCTCTACTTTGAGCTCCCGAGTCCCAAAATTTTGACAAGGGAATAGCGCATGATAACTCCTCCCATATCCTTCATCCATATGACCCTTCGCTATGAACTGTGGCCAATCCTTCCAAGCACATCGAGATTTCGTGTATCAAGAACTACCGATGTGATTCACCTCCGTTCTCCCGATCCTTCGATACTCGAAATTGCGAAATCTTCGAATCAGATCAATGGTCCACACTATCTCTTTAGCCAATGACTGCGATCAACACATTTCGCGAATTCTCACAACTCCACCCCTTGACATTTCCACTCTACGAGTCAGCTAAATGTTGATCTCTTGCCATGTGTCCCCTTTCGATGGACGGTCCCGATGATTTCAGGATTTCACGTTTTGGGGTTTCATGAATTTCACTTTGCTTCTTCCAAATCCTTTGGTTCTGTGAAATTTCGATAACTCCTCACAACTAACTAGTGCGCTACTTCTCTGAGATCTAATGGCTTGAAATATTTCAGCTCCTCCTGAATGGATCTTGACCCTTAATCTTATCCAATCTTTGAAATTCTTTTCTGAATGATTTCTCCCGCTCAATCCTCCATACTTGTTCTTTCTTCGAACTACAATTTTCTATGCTCCACCTTTGAACACTTCAACTCTTCAAAATCAGAATTTTTTCTAAGTGTTTCCTCTCGAGACTTAAAACCACTACTCCTCCTGAGATTCTGGTAAATGAAACTTGACCTCGGCCCTACGCACACGTGCACTTTGTGTCTTCTTCAAAATACTTTCTAATTCCCTCCTGGCATACTCTGCACTCAACCTCCTGAGCTTTCAAACTTTAACACAAGTTTGTTTCTATATGCACTCCTTGCTCTCAATATGCACTCTCTGCATACAAAATTTCCCCACTATCTCTTCTGAGATTTAAGTCGAAAAAAAACTTCTTCATATGCACTCCTTGCATTCTGCATGCACTCCTTGCATAATCTTACATAAGAGAAACAATTGAACTCATTCAATTATTCATTCATTCACTATGAACATCATACATTCACAAACACATAACAAAACAGTCAAATTGTAAACAATATCAACATTATATATTTGGGTCAATTTCCTATGTTCTATTCATTTCAAAGAAAACATAATTATAGTGGCCATCTCCTACAGTCACAAACTGAAACTTGTTTAAGGACCCAGAGCTTCCTTGCTCTTCTTCCTCCTATCTAAATAGTATTACATTCTACTGAAGCCGTTACCTACTCAACTTAATTAATGCAACCTAATGACTAATACAGGCAATTATCCTACACTTGTAATACATTGCAGTT
Source organism: Picea mariana (assembly GCA_032191745.1). Taxonomy (NCBI): domain Eukaryota; kingdom Viridiplantae; phylum Streptophyta; class Pinopsida; order Pinales; family Pinaceae; genus Picea; species Picea mariana. Next base: position 91,081 of record JASDQU010310081.1, on the reverse strand, counting down.
GTGTAAAGGATTTACAATTGTTCCATCCTTTAAAACGGTGGCCCGAATTTACAGATACCTAATTAATTAACTAGAAAATAAAAAATATCTCCACACCGCTACAAAGATGATTAAGGTCGGTTTGGATCCTTCGATGTGTTGAGGTGTCGATTCCGATTCCACGTCCACCTTTTTGGATTTCGATGGCGATGCTCTTGCATCAAGTTTGTTATTCATTTCGTTTAGCTCATAAATTTAGATCAGTGGTATCATAGAGGTATGCTCTTCATTTACTTTTCTTCGTTCACATCCCTGACAAGATCTGGGTACAAGAAGTTGGGACTCGAACCAGTCAACAACCCATGGGGGAAAAAAATAAATATGATGGCACAGGATATATTTTTAAAATGTTGCTCAAGGAATCCCTTGCGTGACAAAGGAACTAAATGATGGAAAAATTTGAACAAATCCTTCGGTGGCTGCCCACATGAGACACATCTTCATCAAGCAGCCATGCAACCCCCTTCAAGGTACAGGTAAATTATGATATTCCATTATTTGAAGGACTGATAGATGCGAATGTTGTAGATAAATGGTTGAATTTGCTCGAAGGGTATTTTTCATTCCACAATTTTTTCGATAGTGAAAATATTACATTTGTACTCCTCAAGGCCGTCCCCCATGTTAAGGACTGGTAGGATACTTACTATGAGAAAAGGTCCATAGAGGAATCTGCAATATTTTCGGTCGCCCCCACGTGGGATTCCTTCAGGGATACCATTAAAGGACAATACTACGGAGTTGGAAGCTACGATGACCAATACACAAGATGGACCACCTTGTGTTAGGAAAGGGACCAGACAATACTAGATTTCACCAATATTTTCCATGCCCTGTGCACCAAATTAGGTATCAAAGAATCTGAACGACATATGGTGCTCAAATACTGTGACTGTCTGCATAGATACATTCAAACAAAAATGGAGTTTCTGGACATCACATCATTGGGTACAAATTATAGATATGCTATCAAGATTGAGCAAAAATTTAAGCATAAGAGGCAAGAGTTTAGAAATGCAAAATCCTCACACCCGAAGAAGGGTAGAGGTATCCACAACCCACAAAAAAAGGGATAGAGAAAAGAGGGCCACTCTCAAGACAACCAGTTCAATCCGCAACACAAGAAAGGAAATGAGAACTCAAAGAAGGACATGGGAAAATGTTGTGAATACCATACAATCCCTTTGCACAACACCGAAGAATGTTTCTCCAAGTAGTCACTGTTGGCTGAGATGAAATCTTCTGAGTCAGAGGAAGATTTTGACTACGAATAAAATCCAAAAGGAGGGAAGAGGATTATCGATGTTGAACCCAGTGCCACTGTCACCACCACCAAAGTCCAGCCAAGAGACCCAAAAGAACCAGAGGAAGGGGAACACCTCTTTCACTCACAAGTGTGGGTAAAGGGGGCTTCACTTCATTTCATTGTCAATAGTGACAGTCCAAAGAACTTGATATCAGTAGAGGTCGTCAAGCAGCTGGACTTGCCGATGACACCACACCCGCAACCCTACATCATCGGTTGGCTTCACCAATGAAGAGATCTCTGTGTCAGCCAACAATATCGTTTTCAACATGACATCAAGCCCTTCAAATATGAGGTATTGTGTGATATTGCTCCCCTTGAATTTTGTGATGTTTTTTTAGGTCAACCATATTTGTGGAAGCGACATGTTGTGTATGAGTCTAGACCCCATAGTGTTATTATTACTTTGGGTAGACAATTGTACATGATACCATAGGTAGCGCTGCCTACCACTATTTATTTAATCTCTGCTAAGCAATGCAGTAAGGTCATTTCAAAAACCGAGAACTTCTTCTTCTTCGTGATCCATGCTCATAGTAAGCAAAAGGTCACTGCCACATCTGTGGCCTCTACATAGAGCCTCTCTTTGCAACAAAATAAAGTAAATGGGATCGTGGAAGAGTACGAAGACATCTTCTCCTCACCCACTAGGGTACATATGTACTGCTAAGTCAAACATCCAATTGATCCAACCCCCAGTGCACCTTTGCCTAATGGACTAGTCTATCACCGCTCGCTGATGGAAAATGATGAAATCAAGCGTTAGATCCAAGAGATACTTTAAAACAGGCACATCAAACCCAACTCCTCCCCTTTCAGAAGCCTGATTGTACTGGTGCAGAAGAAAGATGAGACCTGACGACTCTGCATTGATTACAGAGTATTAAAAAAAATCACAGTCAGGAATCGACACCCAATTCCCCGAATTGATGACCTTCTTGACCAAATCAAGGGGGAAAAGTTCTTCAACAAGATTGAGATAAAGTCTAGCTACCACTAGCTTCCCATCTAGCCAACTGATGTACGAAAAACAAATTTCAAATCTAAAGAAGGTCTCTTTGAACGGATGGTCATGCCCTTTGGCTTAACAAATGCACCAACCAGTTTCATGAGGTTGATGGACGATCTATTGAGACCCTTCACCAAATTTTTTGTGGTGGTATATTTGGATGAAATCCTTGTTGGTTACTCTCCTCTATTATACTCTGAGCTTATTATTGACCCAGGGTTCATGTCTTTCAGGTTAGCAACAAAGCCTCTAAAACTATTGGCCCTCCTGGTAAACCATAAGGAAACACAATGCACATATGTGCTACACAGTCTCACTCGAGATAGATTTAATGGGTGGCTATAAGACTCAGTTGTTTACAACCCAGGATTGAGTATGATATGTGAGAACTATATTCATAACCATCTATTATACTTGTGAGTGAAACCCACTGTTATTCGCGACTATGCATTACCTTCAACATCTTAATTCCTAAATAGTGCAACCATATTTCACAACAATATAATAACCCATTCTCCCATTAGCACAACATTTACCTACCGGAATAGGATAAAGATATGCATGCATTCATCACATTACACAAATATTACCGTGGTTCACCCCCTCATGGGCTACGTCCACAAAGATTTGGCTCTCGGCTCTTTTATTATGGTAGTTCTGCATCTACAGCGCCGTGCACTTACAATTCTCCTCAGATGGGTAAGATCTACATGAGGTGAACTAGACCGCACCAGGATCCTCAGCCTGTGATCTAACTTCTCTCCTCTCCTCTAGATCAAAAAATTACAAAATAGTTCATACAAAACCATTACATATTGCATCAACTCATACATATCTACGATAATGAAAATCCAACTACTAACTAAATCCGAACAACTACAAAATCCCTCAAAAATACAGAACTCGTCCACAATACCTCAGTATTGGTATTTATACATCTTTGGATCTTTATCCATTATAATTCATTACCAAAACCCTAACCCTACGGACGTTAGGTCTTCCTCCCATGTGTGTGTGTTGTTCCTCCTTCTAGTTGTCTCTTTCCTTGTGCATGCTTTCTTTCATGCGCACATGTTGTGTTTCCTTCGAGTTGTTGCTTCACTTTCTGCACGCTTTCTTTCCCCATGATCATCCTTCTTTCCACTTCGGCCTACTGCCAATAGGGCCCCAACACTGACATGTGACTCATCCCAAGCAACCTAATCCTTCTGAGCTTCCTCGATCTCCTTGGTGATCGTTTGGAACTTTTCCTTGAGCTCTTCTTCTTGTGTCAGCACCTACGCAGTGTTCTCCTTGATTGTGCCACTACCTGGCATGCCACTTCATCGTTGATCAATCCTACACATTCAACGAGGTTCTATGCTATCTATGTCTTAGCTTCCTCTGCATGTGCTAGTACTTCTGCTACCCACTCCTGTAATGGCTCCATTTGAGCCTGATGCTCCTGTTTTTGCGTTTGTGCAGTGATGAGTTCTGCATACAACTTCTTCATCTCCTGCGTCACTTTGACCTGTTCTGGGTTTGGTATTTTCTTCTGCTTCTGCTTGATCTCTTGGATCGTTACATTGATCCTTTCATCTTTCTTGTCCCACCATTGGACCTGCAGATCCTCCTCCAACTTGGTCCAAAGTTGTGCTACTTTGTCGAACAAGTCAGCGACTGTGCTGACCTGCTACTCTATCTCCTACAGTTGCATTTTTGCTTCCTGATTAATTTTCTCCTTCACTGTTGGTGGCGTGGTTGGTATGATCTACTCTCGAAGATTCTCAATATCCTTCTGGTATTTCTCAATTGCCTACACAATCTAATCAATCTTTTCCGCTATTGCAAGTTCATTCCCCTGCGCGGTGTTTGGAAGCTTCTAAAAAATTCCTCCTACTCTTCATTCTAGTTCATTCATGCATTCTCTTTCCTCTTGAGTTTTAGACTTGGACTGCTCACATACTTTTTCCAGTGCCTCCGGCTTCTCTATTGCTCGCTATAATTCCACTAAGTCTTTGTGTGCACAAGACTGTACCTCATGGTCGATGCTAACCTACCACTTGTGTAGTGCCCTAGATGTCATCCACGTCATGACCAATTGGATGTGGCTTAAATCCTTCAAGGGTGTCTGCCCCACTATTTCATCCATGCGCAACATACTAAGTGTGATGTAGAACGTTGTGTTTGCATGCGGTAAGGAGTGGACAAGATTCCACCTAATGCTGTCCTGTCATCCTGATTTTGCCGACTTTCATTTTCCCGCTTATTTCCCTTTATATGTGATCATTGTCCTTCTCCTTGCGAAACTTGTGTGGCCTTTCTTCCTTTGGTGCACTACGCCCTCTTTGGTTTTGTTTCCTTTTTGTTCATTTTTTCAATTTTTTTTTTTTTTTTTAATTGCACGGTGGATGGTGGAATGTCCTTATACATATTTAGTCGGCTCCCATTTATCATTCCTCTGATTTCTACACTTGATAAATCTCATAACTATACAGATCCTCCATTTGTGATAGATTTTACCTTGTACGGTCCTAACCAATGCATTCTGAGCTTTTCTAGGTGCTGAAATGATTTGTTGTCATACATCAGTACTAGATCTCCTTCCTTGAATGTCTTCTTCTTGATGTGTCTATCATGCCAAGATTTGTCTCTTTCTTTCTGAACTTGTTGATTGAATCCTGCCAAGATTCAGTCTTCCTCCATGGTCAGTAACTGATTCAGTCTCTCCTGTACTGTGCCTCGTTCTGTCATTTGGGTGATGGCTGCTACGCACAAGCTTTGTACTAAAAATTCTAATGACACCACTGCTTCTTGGCCATAAACCATTTTAAATGGCATGTGCCCTATCAACATTTTGTATGTAGTCTTGTATGCCTATAATACTGCTGGTACTTTGAGGTCCCAGTCGTCTCTGTTGACGTTACAGATCTTTTTCAGCGCGTTCTCTAGAATTTTGTTGGAGGCTTCCACTGTGCCATTTGCCTATGGATGATACGGTGTGCTCTTCTGATGATGGACTTCAAACTCTTCAGTCATCGTGAATATGGTGTCGCTCATCGAAACTCTATGACACCCAAATTTGGTGATTATGTGTTCAAGCAAAAAGTGCGCTTATGTTTTTGTGCTGCAATCTTTTATTGGTGTGGCTTCCTGCCATCTTGTTAAATATTTCGTCGCGGTGATAATGTATCGATCCCCTATTCTTTTTGTGGGTGGGTTGATTGGTCCCACAAAGTCTATTGCCCACTTTTCAAATTCCTGTAATGTTACTTGTGGTCATAATGGCATCTTGTCCCTTCTATTGGGTTTTCCTACCCTTTGACAGACATCTCATCCTTGATAGTACTCTTTCGAGTCTCTGTGAATCGTTGGTCATCATAGTCCTATGCGCAATACCTTCTGCACGATAGATTTACCTACATAATGCCCTCCTGTTATTCCCTCGTTGGCTTCTGCTAAGAATCTTGGTCTTTCATGTTCTAACACGTATCTTCGCAAGATGCTATCTGTGCCCATATTATATAAATGTCCTGAAATCAATTGATAGTCAGTTGCGCAGAATACTAGGTTTTTCTTCTGTGTGGTGCTATATTCTTGCAGCGCAGTACCTGTACTCAAGTACTGAATGATGTATGTGAATTATTTATCAGCAATATGTACTGAGAATAGTTGTGCATCCAGAAAGTTGTCTTCGAGATTCCTAGGTTCTTCTCTATTTGTGACCCTTGATAGGTGGTCAGGTCCTGCATTCAATTTTCCTAGTTTAACTATTACTTCAAAGTCAAATTCTTGAAATAGTAGTAACCATCGACATATTATCCCTCCCAATACTGGCTCGTTGACTAGGTATTTCAGGGCTGAGTGATCTGTGAACATATTAAAGTGTTTTCCCAATAAGTAATGCTTGAACTTCTGCAGTGCATAGACCATGGCTAGGTCTTCTCTCTCTGTAGTGTTATAGTTTTGTTTTGAGTCAGATAACTTTCTGCTCGCAAATGCTATCGGGTGATCCAAGTCTCCCGCTTCTGGCTACACCAATATAGCTCCAAGTTCTATGGATGATGCATCTACATGCACATGGAATGTCTTTTCCCAGTCTGGAAATACTAATATCGGCACAGTAACCATCTTGTCCTTCAAGGTATCCAGACCGTGTTGACACTCGTCTTTCCACTGAAACTTTTTATCCTTCCTTAGAATCTTTTCCATCGGTGCTATGATATGCGCATATCCTTTGATGAATTTCCTATAGTATGCTGTGTGTCCTAATGCCGCTCTTAGCTGAAGCATTGTTTTTGGTGCTGGAAAGTTAACAATGATTTCAATCTTTGCCGAATCTACTAATAAACCTTGTTTGCATACTATATGACCTAATAGTATCCCAAACAGTGTTCCAAATATGCATTTCTTTATATTCAGTGATATCTGGCACTGTCTTCATCTTTCTAAAATCAGTCGTAAAACTTCCACATGGTTTTTCAACATACTGTAGACCGTCCAATCATCCAGGTATACTTCCAGAAATTGATGGATGAATTCTTTAAATGCTATGATGACCACTCTAGAGAATAATGCTGATGCATTCTTCAGTCCAAATGACATGACTGTGTACTGATAAAATCCCCATTCTATCACAAACATGGTTTTGTATCTGTCCTCCTGTGCTATCTTAATTTGATGATAGTCTGAGAATCCATCAGTGAATGAGTAAGATTCATGTCCTCCCACATTCTCTAACACTTCATCCGTGAATGGTGTAAGGAATGTTGAAGTGTCGTGCAGGAATCCATCATTCAACTTCCTCAGGTCGATGCATATCCTAATCCCTCCTTGTTTCTTGTCCTGTACTACCATCAAAATTATCCATTATGACTCCTCCACCAGTTCTATGATGCCAACTTCAAGCATCTAATCAATATCATCTTTGAATTTCTGTTTATATATTGGGTTAAATCTGTAGGGTCAGTGTATAATAGGGCTCGCGTCAGGTCTGAGTGGTATCTTCATTTATCCTAGTTCTCTGGCTATACCCTTGATCCTTATAAATGTTGTGGGAAATAAGTCACTGTATTTGTGCAACAACTCTGTGATACTTTCTATTGTTTTCTCATCCTAGTAATCCCCAATGCTGGCCATTTTGGGTTGCTTAGCTATCCCGATGTTAACTTTATTTACCTTGATCGGCGTGGAAACAAATTTGGATTCTATGTGTGGGCCTTCCACGTCTCTTTCGCCTTCTACTTCTTTGATCTGAATATCGTGCGGATAATCTTCATTCGGTGCTTACTCCTATACATGGTAACATGCCAATAGGTCCTTGACTGTCTATTTGTTCTGTTGTTGTTCTTTTGTGATCAATTGTACTTCTGTTTCTTTGATGAATATTACTCCTCTGATCCGTTTAAGGGATGCGTCTATGTTGGGGTTCTCATGTTCAAATGAGAAAGTGATTGAAAAATTATGTTGCAATGTCGTCCAGGTCGCAGTTCCCTTGCACAATTCCTGGTCTGTGTACCAATTCGCTGGTATGCCCTCTAGACTGTCTATGAAGTAATGAGGCCATTCCTCTGGGGGTGTCATTTTCCACAACGTTCTACACTTCTCCAAGTGTTCCGGTGGTGTCCCTTGTCCTTCATACTTCTGTTGTTTGTTGTTTTTCTGTTCTGTGCCAAACTTTATGTGCAGTAACCGCTTACATTGGTACCAATTTGTGATTGTCTCCTTGTGTGCACCCCACCATCTCGCGGGTGTGGCCTTAAGTGCTAAGTCAAGTGCTAACAATATCTGGTTATCTAACACTGCATCTTCATATTGTGTCAAGAATGTTTCCAAATCCTTTAGTCCATGGAAACTGGGTGGTTCCCTAATTTCTGTGCCTACCCATGTTAATGCGCGGTCTATTCTTGCACATCTTCATGTGGATAATTCATGTAGCCTCTATTGCCAGTTCTCTAACCTGGTGTCTGAGTCTGTTTCACATGAAGTAATGCTCTACCAAATGAGTACCCCATCTGCAGTTGGGTTTATGTAATCCTCATTGCGCGCAGTTGTTCTATACAACTAAACGATTTCCTCTAAGTCTAGGCAAGTAGGTTCTACAAACCTCTCCCCTTCTAATGGGTCTAATGGTGTGATGAACCTATATTATCTGGATTCAAATGTCATTTTCCTGGTTTTCAAATTGATTATGGCCTGGTTGTCAACCGCCCAATCCAGACTAAGCAACATTGGGTAAGGTGTTGTACCATCCACTATTTCAATGACTTCAAAGTTTTTTTTAGTGCGTACTCCATCAAGATCTACTATCACTCCTTTCAGTATACCGATTGGTAGGACTCTATGCTGGTTTGCTAGTTTCAATTGGACAGGTGAGTATACTAATGTTGGTTCTCCCATGCATTTCCATGTCCTCTTTGGTAATACATTCACTTCCGATCCTAGATCTAGTATTATGTCTCCCATATTGAAATCCCCAATGTTAGCATTCAGTCTAAATTCCCTACTTGTTCTTCTTCTTCTGTGTAGGTGATTAACTATTTTTGGTTCTATGTTTTCTTCCATCTCGCTGCTACATTTTTCTAGTATGTTTTGAAATATTTTCACAAATGAGGGATCACTTAATACCTTTACACATGATTGCAAAAAACCTTTAATTGTACTTACTTGTCCCATGGGTTGCATCCCGTTGGTATGATCCAATGATGGAGGCATCTCGTATTCTACTGCTTCCTTGTCTTGCTGCGCAGTTGAAGTCGACGGCATGTCCTCCTTATGAAATTCTTGTCTGGCTTGCTTGAATATCTCCTTCTCCTTCTGCGTGTCAAAGTACTTTTTTGGTTCGATGTCCTTCTTCACCCACTGATTTTGTTATGTTCTTGTCGAACTGCATCAGTTCCTGTTTTATCTCCTCCACGAGTGACTATGTTGATGTTCTTTCCTTCATCCCTTGCTTTGACTGATATCCACTAAAAATTCTGGTTGTTTTGATCCATCTTTTCCTGAACATTTACTAGTAAGGTTGGACATTCCTCTGTATTATGGTCTGATGCACAACAATACATACAAGTTGTTGGTGGTAGTGGACATTCCCATGCATAATGTCCTGTCTATTATCAATTGTGACATGTGACTGGTCCTCTACCTCATCTGAAACCTCCTCTGGCTCGTCCTCCTCTTCTGTAGCCTTCTCGATCACCTCTCAACGCATTATACTGTGGCGCTTGATTATACTGCATGGTATTGTACTAAGGATATGTTGAGTTGTACTACGGTTGTGTGTTATTGTACGGTTTCTGCGCAATATTATACTGCTGCTGCGTAGTGTTGTATGGAGATGGGATTGGATTGAACTGTGGCACTGCGTTTCTAGTCATCATCTCAACATGTACTCTATATGCATCTGATGTCCTTTCTCGCATAAAATCCATAGTTCTGCAATATTTATCCTCATGGCCCACTGACTTACAAAAGGTGCAACATGGATTCTTTGGGACTATCTAGTATCTTTGCATCATCGTGCAGTGATAAGGGTCGTGACCTTTTTTTTTGCAGATTTCACACTATAGTCCTCCCAGTGGTAATGGATTTGGCATACCTGTTGCCATATACTGCGCGAACGTTGGGGATTTGTTCTTGTGGTTTCCTTCTGTTCTGCATGTGGTACACCAAACGAATTCTCGTTTGTCCTTGTTCTTATCCTAGTTCAGCTGAAATGTTAGATTCTTCAAATCCTCCTTCAATTCCTCGATCGCTGGATCTGTCTGTTAGTACTGGTTCTCTTCTAGTTGCAAGGCTACCTACAGAGCCTTTTCCTGCGTCTGAAATTTTTGTTATCATAAAGGGTATTTTAAGTGTGGGAGTAGTGAGTTGACAAATAGGTGTCAATGCTGCATATCAGTCATGACGTATTTTAAATTTCCCTTCAGTCACTTGAATCTCTAATCGATCTCCCATACAAACTCTCCTAGTTTCTGTCTTATTTCAATCATCTCATTCATGTACTGATCCTCTGAGATCAACTTCTGGAACTCATTTATTAATAACTTCTTAATGTCGACCAATGTCCTTATCATTCCCGGGGCACTGTTTGTGTCGAGACTCATGTACCAGTCTAGTGTGCGGACTCTTAGCGTAATAGCTAGCTGTGTGAGTTTTGTATCTTCATCAGTGATCTGCTTTGCTTCCCATATCTTTGCACAAATGAACAAATTCTTCTCATGGTATTCTACTGCTTCCCCTGAAATTGTGGTAACCTAATGGTGGGGTCATGTCCTGCCATTCTGAATATTGAATTACTACCTCCTCCACGTGGTGTAGATACTTGACTACTGCTGCCTGGACTGGCTCCTCCAGTTGTTGCTCAGTGTGTAGATGTACTTCATGCTGTCGGACTTCCTCTGAACTTCGGTTGTCTAAACAGTGTTGTTCTCTTTGGTGTATTAGTCACACATGGGTTTATGGGTTCCACACTGAAATTAATATGGATGGGATGGATTCCTTCTCCTCCTACTCTTGGACCTCTCATCTTCCTCTCATATGTTATGCACAAGATTTCCTCAATCTGCTCCACAGCCTGAAGATCCTCTACCTCTTCCTCATCACTTGCCAAGCCTTCCCTTGTGGCTACGACTCTCTTCTTGGTATTCACCTTGTATTGGTAGGGTACTCTGCTACGTGTCCTTCTCGTTGACGCCAAGATCCACTTGATCTGGTCATCGTTCATCATGATCAGGTCCAAGGGTTCCTCCTCTTTCTTTCCCTTATCCTTACCTCCTTCCATTCCCCCTCTCTCTGTCAGTGCTTCCCCCTTTCCCCCATGCATGCAAGAAAGTTTAGTTGTCTAATTCCATTGTCATTACACCTTTGTTATATAGAAATATCTTCATAGAGGTATATAGTGATCGAATGGACCTTCCTCGAGGACTGCATAGAAATTCATGCTCTATTGTTCTGTATGACTTCACTGTGTCAACTGCAAACTCTGTTATAAAGCTTGCCACAATACTATTAAGCCAAAATTCTACTGCGCGGGTGAACTTGTTGTTCACCTATTGTTACTGTTCAATCTGTACCGGGGTCCACTCTAGTTGTCGAACCCGGTTCTTTTCATGGTTATCCTTCAACCTCAGTATCCACTCCTACAATAGATGTGGAAAGTCACAGAAAAAGACTTCGTCCAAATCGGTAAACACGTATTTGTCGAAATATTTGCGGGGTGTTATTCTAGGGTTTCTATTGTCTTTATGTGCAAACTCTAGCTCTTTGGTTCTCATCCAGCTTTCATTTTTTGCTTTTGTAGGGTTCCATGGTCTCAACATTCCCTTTTAATGGCTCCTTGATCTCTTCTATTCTTTGCTTGTTCCTTGCTCAACCTATCTCAGCTACTCAATCCGGCTATGTTCCTACCAACGGAAATAGAAACATTTGTTGGTTACTCTTCTCTATTCTACTCTGAGATTCTTATTGACCTAGGGTTCGTGTCTTTCGATTTTCCAGCAAAGCCTCTAAAACTATCGGCCCTCCTGGTAAACTAGAAGGCAACACAATGCACATATGCGCTATGCAGTCTCACCTGAGATAGCTTTAATGGGTGGCTGTAAGACTCAGGTGTTTACAACCTAGGATTGAGTATGAGATGTGAGAACTATATTCAAAACCATCTATTATACTTGTGAGTGCAACCTACTGTTATTCACGACTATGCATTACCTTTAGCATCTTAATTCCTAAATAATGCAACCATATTTCATAGCAGTATAATAACCCATTCTCCCATTACCAAAAAATTTACCTACTGGAAGAGGATAAAGATATGCATGCATTCATCACATTACACAGATATTACCATGGTTCACCCCCTCTTGGGATACATCGACAAAGATTTGGCTCTCGACTCTTTTATTATGGTAGTTTTGCATCTACAGTGCCTACACTTCTCCTCAAATGGGTAAGATCTATATGAGGCGAAGTAGACTGCACCAGGCTCCTCAACCTGTGATCTAATACTCAAGATCTACCTTCTCTCCTCTCCTCTAGATCAATAGCTTACAAAATAGTTCATACAAAACCATTACATATCGCATCAACTCATACATATCTATGATAATGCAAATCCAACTACTAACTAAATCAGAACAACTACAAAATCCCTCAAAAATACAGAACTCGTCCACAATACCTCAGTATCGATATTTATACATATTTGGTTCTTCAACCATTACAATTCATTACCAAAACCCTAACCCTACCGACGTTAGGTCTTCCTCTCATGTGCGCGTGTTGTTCCTCCCAGTTGTTGCTTTCCTTGTGCACGCTTTCGTGCATGCGCGCATGTTGCGTTTCCTTCCAGCTGTTGATTCATTTTCTTCATGCTTTATTTCCCCACAATCATCCTTCTTTCCACTTCGACTTGTTTCCAACAATCCACATTTTCAGAAGAACTTGGGAGGAGCATATACAACATATTCAATAGGTTTTGAGAACTCTACGACAGCACAAGTTTTATGCCAACTTGGAAAAATGATCCTTTGGCATGAACATGGTCCAATACTTGGGCTACATTGTTGATGAGCATGGGGTACATGTGGGTCCATCTAAGATCCAAGTCATCGGTGACTGGGCAGCCCTGACCACACTAACAGAGCTTTGAAGATTCTTGGGACTTTCCAACTTCTACTGACGGTTTGTGTTGGAATTATCCCATATTGCATGGGCCCTAAACCAAGTGACCAAGGGAGGTGGAAGGGAAAAGTTCACATGGGGTAAGGCACAACAACGATCATTTGATGATCTGAATGATCGTTTGTGCTCATCTCCAGTACTCTCCTTACCTGATATGAAACAACCATTTGAGATTGAGACTGATGCATCTAACTATGTTGTAGGAGCATTTCTCACACAACACGGTCATCCAGTAGCATAACATAGTGAGACACTCTTAGATACTTTCCATAAATACCCCACCTATGACAAGGAAATGTATTCCATTGTACAAGCATGTCGTCAATGGAAACATTACATTCTGGGAAAGGAGAAAATCATCCACATTGATCACAAGCCTCTGCAGTTCATATAGACATAGGGGAAATTGAATAACAACCGCCATCAAAAGTGTTCCACCTACCTACAACAGTTCCATCTCGACATCAAGTATAAGACAAGGAGTACAAATTGTGTCATTGACTACCTCAGTTGACCTCCCATGGCTGTACTCACCACCGTGCTCCAGTCTTGTGGGCATGAGGCATCTAAGTGGCCCCAACTTTATCAAAAATATATGGACTTCACCAACAACTATCAGCTCTTGAGTACAAGCACAAATGTCACCGATTTTCACATTCAAGATGAATTGTTATTCCATTTGGGTATCTTTATGTTCCTGCAAGCGAGCGTGCAAAGACTATTTGGGAGGATCACTCAGTCGAACGACATGACATTTTGGAGTGGAGAAAACTGTGGTCATTCTACATAAACATTTTTATTGTCCAAAAATTCTATAGGATGTCAGCAAGTATATCAGATCTTGCACTACCTGTGCCATTTCCAAGCCAACCATCAAGAAGCAAAGCTTATACACCCATATTCCTACTCTTGAGAGGGCTTGGGAATCCATCTCAATGGATTACATGTCTGGCCTTCCATCCACCAACCAAGGCAATGATTGTGTATTTGTGGTGGTTGATCAATTTTCGAAGATGGCCATTCTCACATCTTGCAAGAAGAGCATGACAGTGACAAATACTGCCAAGTTTTTCTTCGAACGAGTGTGGGTCCATTTTGGGATACGACATACCATCATCTATGATCAAGGAAACATGTTCCTCAACACATTTTGGATGAGTATTTGGTCACTATTGGACACCAAGATCACTAAATCCACTGTCTTCCACCCTCAAACCAATGACCAAACAAAGGTCATCAATCGAATGATTATGCACATTCTACGCATGTATAACTCTAAGCATCCACGCACATGGGATGAGAGTCTTCCCTATGTTTAACAAAGCTACAACAGGGCTCTTCGTATCTCCAATGGCCATATCCCCTTTCAGGTGGGGCTGGGATTCCAACCCTTGGGTCCCATTGATGTTGCACTACCTCTTGCAACAACATAGATAAATTATTCCCATGTTCAATATGAAGCCGACAAAGCCACCTGATTCATTATGAGGATTCAACACATCCACCAAAAGGTCCATGACAGTTTTCATAAAGCCAATACTAAGTACAAGAAACACCATGATCAACAGAGGGTGTGACACAAGTTTCAGGTGGGAGACAAGGTTTGGTTACATTTGCAGAAAGAGCACCTTACAGGACCCCATCAGAATCTCATACCACTTTGTTATGGGCCTTAAACTATCACCAAGGCTATGGGTAGAAATGATTTTGAGGTCAACACTCCACCCTTCCTTGGATTGCACCCAATGTTCAATGTGGACCTCATACCATATTGTCCACCATTATTGGACACATCAGAGATCGAAGAATAGCTGACACCAACATAGCTCAACCTTGACTACATGGAACATGCATCCACTGATAACATAGTGGACACACAGGTCAAGGGCACTCACCAACAGAGGATCCAACTTTACGAGGTTGTTAAAGCATGGACGCTCCTACACCAAGGAACGTGGCTCACCAGGGGCCAAATTTAGTAGAAGTTTCCTCACCTATTGGGGCCACTCAATGCAATGTAGACCATTTCTTCCTAAGTAGGGAGGACTGATCCAGGTGGATATTGGCGGCCACCCACTTGTTCCAACTGATTCCTCTTGACAGTTTTTAGTTCAACGTGTTCTCCTATAATTATTTGTAATTGTGGGTTCTACACTTTTGGGGCTATATGAAGCCCTACACTACTTCTAGGTGGATATTGGTGGCCTCCCACCTAATCCAACTAGATTATTTTGGATGTTTTCATGTCAGTACATCTTTCTGTACTTGCAGGGCCATTTTGGGGCCCTAAACAATGTTTTTTTTGGCTTACCACATTTCAATTGTAGACATAGTTAAAGTTTGGTAACAAAATGTGTAGCTCTCAAAAATACCTTTTGAATGGGATATCACACGCCTAAAATAGAGGTCGTATGCAAAAGTTATGAACCCAGGTAGTTGAGGTACCAACTTATCCATCGAGGCCCACATAACTTTTGTCGTTTCACCTCCTAGGGTTAGGTTTTTGGATGTATAGGGTTTTGACATTCATGAGTAATGTTAAAAAGGCCTATGGAGCCTCATTGTAATCATTCTTCTTAGACGTATGCATGTAGTAGCCACATCTCTTCTCACAGATGGTTACCACCATTCGAGCAAGTTGTTTTCAGTTCCGTAGTTTTACAGTTTCAACCTATTTTATTTATTCAATAGAATTTATTGTTCACTGGATATCTGTTGTTGTTCTCTATATCTCTGTGTTATTTTATTCAGTCTATTATTCATTTTGTTCTTCTCATAAATCTGGATCAATGGCATCAGAGCGGTTTTATCTTCATTTATTTTTTTCGTGCATGTCCCCGACAAGATCTGGGTACAATAAGTTGGGAATCAAACCAGTCGAATATTTGTAGTATCAGTCATGCTGAGCCCAACAAAAACCCATGGGGGACGAAAATAAATATGATGGAGTGGGATATCCTTTTAAAACGTTTCTCAAGGAAGCCCTTGCCTGACAAAGGAACAAAATGATGGACAAATTTGCGCAGATCCTTCGACGACTGCCCACAAGAGACACATCTTCATCAAGCGACCATGCAACCCCCTTCAAGGTACAGGTAAATTTGGATATTCCATTATTTGAATTTCTAATAGATGCAGATGTTGTAGATAAATGGATGAATATGCTCGAAGGGTATTTTTCGGTCCACAATTTTTCCTATAGGGAAAAGATTACTTTTTCACTCCTCAAGGTCATTCCCCATGTTAAGGATTGGTGGGATACTTACTTTGAGCAAAGGGCGATAGAGGAATCTGAAATATTTGTGGTCGCCCCCATGTGGGATTCCTTCAGGGATGTCATTAAAGAAAAATATTACTCTGTTGGAAGCTACGAGGACTAATACACAAGATGGAATAACCTACGTCAGGAAAGGGATGAGACAGTACCAGATTTCACCAATATTTTCCATGCCCTGCACACCAAATTGGGTATCAAATAATCTGAACGACATATGATGCTCAAATACCATAACTGTATGCATATATGCATTCAAACATAAATGTATTTTCCGGATATCACATCATTGGGTATGGATTATAGATATGTTGCCAAGATCGAGCAAAAATTTAAGCAAAAGAGGCGAGATTTTGGATCTGCAAAATCCTCATAGCCGGATAAAGGAAGAGGTGGACCCAACCCATAAAACAATGACAGATCAAAGAGGGCCACTCTCAGGACAACCTGTACAAGACACAACATAAAAAGGGAAATGAGAATTCAAACAAGGACACAGGAAAATGGTGTGAATACCATAAAATCCCTTGGCACAGCACCAATGACTGTTGCTCCAAGAAGTCACTAGTGGCCAAGATGAAAGCTTCCAAGTTAGAGGAAGATTCTGAATCCGAATCAAATATAGAAGGAGGGAAGTGGATTATCGATTTTGAACCCAGTGCCACTGTTGCTACCACCAAATCCCACCCAAGCGAACTAGAATAACCAAAAGAAGTGGAACACCTCTTTCACTCATAGATGTGGGTAAAGGGGGCTCTGCTTCATTTCATTTTAAATAGCGACAATTAGAAGAACCTGATCTCAACAGAGGTCATCAAGTGGCTGGACCTACCGATGACACCGCACCCACAACCTTACACCATCGACTGGCTTGACCAAGGAAGAGATATCTGCGTCAGCCAACAATGTCATCTTCCCTACGACATCAAGCCCTTTAAAGATGAGGTATTGTGTGAAATTTATCCCCTTGAAGTTTGTGATGTTATTTTAGGACAACCATATTTTTGGAATCAACATGCTTTGTATGATTCTAGACCCCACAGTTTTATTATTACTTTGGGTAGACAATTGTATAGGATACAAGTGGTAACAATGCCTACCTATATTTCTTTAATCTTTGCTAAGAAATGCAACAATGTCATTTCACAGACCGAGAAGTTTTTCCTCTTTGTGATCCTTTCTCACAGTAAGCAGAAGGTCATCGCCACATCCATGGCCTCTACATAGATCCTCTCTTTGTAGCAGAAGCAAGTTATCAGGATGATGGAAGAGTACATAGACATCTTCTCCTCACCCACTAGGATACTGAAGCACTGCCAATTCAAGCATCCAATTGATCTAACCCCTGATACACCTCTGCCTAATGGAACAGTCTATTTCTGCTTGTTGATGGAAAATGATGAAATCAAGCATCATATCCAAGAGCTACCTCAAAAGGGGAACATCAAACCTAGCTCCTCCCCTTGCGGAAGCCCGATTGTACTGGTTCAGAAGAAAGACGCGACCTGGTGGCTATACATTGGTTATAGAGCATTAAACAAAATCACAGTCAGGAATTGGTGCCCAATTCCCTGAATTGAAGACCTTCTTGACCAACTCAAGGGGGAAAAATTCTTCAACAAGATTGATCTAAAGTCTGGATACCATTAGGTTCCCATCGAGCCAATTGATGTATGTAAGAAAAATTTCAAATCTAAAAAAGGTCTCTTTGAATGGTTGGTCATGCCATTTGTCTTAACAAATGCACTAGCCACTTTCATGAGGTTGATGGATGATGTATTGAGACCCTTCACCAAATCTTTTATGGTGGTATATTTGGATGACATCCTCATCTTCAATAGAACTTGGGAGGAGCACATGCATCATATTCAACAAGTTTTGTGCACTCTAAGGAAACACAAGTTGTATGCCAACTTGGAAAAATTCTCCCTTGGCATGAACATGGTCCAATACTTGGGCTACATTGTTGAAGAGCATGGGGTACATGTGGATCCAGCTAAGGTCCAAGTCATCTATGAATGGATAGCCCTGACGACACTAATCAAGCTTCAGAGCTTCTTGGGACTTACCAAATTCTACCAATGGTTTGTGTTGGGATTCTCCCATATTTCATGTGCCCTCAGCCAAGTCACCGAGGGTGGTGGAAGGGTAAATTTCATGTGGTAGAAGGCACAACAATGATAATTTGGTGATCTGAAGCATCGCTTATGCTCACTTGCAGTACTCTCCTTACCCAATTTGCAACAACCATTCGATATTGAGAGTGATGCATCTGACTATGTTGTAGGCGTAGTTATCACACATCACAGTCATCCGGTAGCATACCATAGTGATACACTCTTAGATACTGTCCGAAAATACCCCACCTATGACAAGGAAATGTATTCCATTGTACAAGCCTATTTTCAATGGAAACATTACATTATGGGAAAGGAGACAATCATGAACACTGATCATAAGCCTCTGCAGTTCATACAGACACAGGGGAAGTTGTAGAAAAACCACCATCAAAAGTGGTCCACCTACCTACAACAACTCCATATCAAAATCAAGTATAAGACAAAGAGAAAAAATCATGTCACTGACTTCCTCAGTCAACCTCCCATGGTTGCACTCACCACCATGCTCCAATCCCATGGGCATGAGGCATCTGTGTGGCCCTAACTTTATCAACAAGATCCAGACTTCACCACCACCTATCAACTCTTGGGTACATGTGCGAATGTCACTATTTTCACATTTAGGATGGAATATTATTCCATTTGGTCCATCTCTGTGTTCTTACAAGCGATTTTGCAAAGATGATTTGGGCGACTCACTATAGTCGACCAACAGGGAATTTTGGCATGGAGAAAATTGTGGTGGTCTAGAGAAACATTTTTATTGGCCAAAACTTCAACAAGACGTCAACAAGTATATCATATCTTGCACTACCTACTCCATTTCCAAGGCAACCATAAAGAAGAAAGTCTTATACACCCCTCTTCCTACTCTTGAGAGGCCTTGGGAATCCATATCGATGGATTACATGTCTGGCCTTTCGTCCACCAACAAGGAAATGATTGTGTACTTATGGTGGTTGATCGATTTTCAAAGATGGCCATTCACATAGCCTGCAAGAAGATAATCACAACAACAAATACTACCAAGATTTTCCTCAAATGAGTGTGGGTCCATTTCAGGAAACGATAGACCATCATCTCCGATCGGGACAAGAGGTTCCTCAAAACATTTTGGATGATTCTCTAGTTACTGTTGGAAACCAAGATCACTAAATCCACTACCTTCCACCATCAAACCGATGTCCAAACATAGGTCATCAATCAGATGATTGTGCACATCCTGCGCATGTATAACTCTAAGCATCCACGTACATGGGATGAGAGTCTTCCCTATGTTCAACACACCTACAATAGGGCTCTCCATAGCCCCTTTCAGGTGGTTCTGGGATTCCAACCCTTGGGTCCCATTGATGTTGCACTACCTCTTGCAACATCATAGACAAATTCTTCCCATGTTCAGTCTGAGACTGACAAAGCCACTAGATTCATTGAGCGGATTCAACACATTTTCCAATAGGTCCATGATATTTTGTAGAAAACCAATGTTAAGTACAAGCAACACCATGATCAAAACTGAGTACTGCACAAGTTTCAGGTGGGAGACAAGGTATGGTTTCATTTGAAAAAATATCACCTTACAGGTCCCCATCAAAATCTCTTCCCACTTGGTTATGGGCCTTACACTATCACCAAGGCTATGGGTAGAAACACTTTTGAGCTCAACACTAGACCCTTCCTTGGCTTGCACCCAGTGTTCAATGTGGACCTCCTTCGACCATATTTTCCACCATTATTGGACACATCAAAGATTGCAGAATAGATGACACCAACATAGCTCAACCTTGAATGCATGGAACAAGAATCCATTGATCAGATAATGGACACACAGGTCATGGGTACTCACCAGCAGAGGATCCAAATTTATTAGGTTGTGAAGGTAGAGAAACTCCTACACTAAGGAAAGTGGCTCACCAGGGGCCAAATTCAGAAGAATTTTCCTCATCTTATGGGGTCACTCAATGCAATGGAGACCATTTATTCCTAAGGGGGGAGGAATGATCTAGGTGGATATTGGTGGCCACCCACCTATTCCAACTGACTCCTCTTGACAATTTTTAGTTCAACATGTTCTTCTGTAATTCTTTGTTATTGTGGGTTCTCCACTTGTGAGGCTATCTGAAGCCCTAGACTGCTTCTAGGTGTATATTGGTGGCTGCCCACCTAATCCAATTGTCTTATTTTGGATGTTTTCATGTCAATATATCTTTTTGTACTTCCAGGGCCGTTTTGGGGCCCTAAACAATGATTTTTTGGCTTGCCACTATCAAACTATAAACAAATTCGAAGTTTGATGGCATAATGTGTATTTCTCGAGAATACCTTTCCAATGGGCTATCACACACCTAAAAAGGAGGTCGTATGCAAAAGTTACCACCCCGGGAAGTTGAGGTACCAACTTACCCATCGAGGCCCACAAAACGTTTGACGTTTCACCTCCTAGGTTTAGGTTTTTGGATGTCTAGTGTTTTGGCATTCATGAGTAATGTTAAAAAGGCATCTGGAGGCTCATTGTAATCATTCGGCTCAGATGGATGCATGTAGCAGCCACATCTCTTCTCAAAGATAGCTATTACCATTCGAGCAAATTGTTTTCAGTTTTGTAGTTTTACAGTTTCATCATATTTTATTTATTCAATAGAAGTTATTGTTCACTGGACATCTGTTGTTGTTCTCTATATCTCTATGTTATTTTATTCAATCTATTATTCATTTCATTCTGCTCATAAATCTGGATCAGTGGTATCAAAGCGGTCTTCTCTTCATTTATTTTTCTTTGTGCATGTCCTCGACAAGATCTGGGTACAAGAAGTTGGGAGTCGAACTAGTCGAGCCGTTGCAAAATCGATTGCACCAATCCTGACAACAAACCATGGGGGACGAAAATAAAGACGTTGGAGCAGGAGATCATTTTAAAATGTTTCTTGAGGAATCCCTTGCGCGACAAAGGAACAAAATGATGGACATTTTTGCATAGATCCTTCAATGACTTCCCATAGGAGACGCATCATCATCAAGCGGCCATGCAACCCCCTTCAAGGTATATGTAAATTTTGATATTCCATTATTTGAAAGACTGATAGATGCAGATGTTGTATATAAATGGATGAATCTTCTCGAAGGGTATTTTTCGGTCCATAATTTTTTTAATAGGGAAAGATTACTTTTTCACTCCTCAAGATTGTCCCCCATGTTAAGTACTAGTGGGATACTTACTATGAGAAAAGGGCCATAGAGTAATCTGCAATATTTTTGGTTGCCCCCACATGGGATTGCTTCATGGATTCCATTAAAGAGCAATACTACCCTATTGGAAGCTATGAGGACCAATACACAAGATGGACCACCCTGTGTTAGGAAAGGGACCAAACAGTACCATATTTCACCAATATTTTCCATACCTTGTGCACCAAATTGGGTATGAAAGAATTTGAATGACATTTGGTGCTCAAATACTGCGAATGTCTACATAGATACATTCAAATAGAAATGGAGTTTCTGGACATCAGATTATTGGGTATGGATTATAGATATGTTCTTAAGATCAAGCAGAAATTTAAGCAGGAGAGCCGAGAGTTTGGATCTGCAAACTCCTCATAGCCAAAGCAGGGCAGAGGCAGCCCCAACCGACAAAACAAGGTATAGAGCAAAGAGGGCCACTCTCAGGAAAACCAATCCAAGCCACAACACAAGAAGGTCAATGAGATGTCAAAGAGGGACATGGGAAAAAGGTTGTGAATACCATAAAATCCATTGGTACAACACTGAAGAATGTCACTCCAAGTAGTCACTGGTGGCCGAGATGAAATATTTCGAGTCAGAAGAATATTCTAACTCTGAATCCAATCCAGAAGGAGGGAAGTGGATTATCGATGCTAAACACAATGCCATTGTCACTACCACCAAATTCCATCCAAGTGAACTATAAGAACCATAGGAAGGGGAATGCCTCTTTCACTCACAGATGTAGGTAAAGGGGGCTCCACTTCATTTCATTGTCGATAGCTGATCCAAAAATTATCTTTAAAGACTTGGCTAAGTTTTAAGCATGTGTTAAATTACCATTCAAAACTTAAATGAGGAAGGAGTTTTTAATGAAAGAATGTTGCAACCATATTAAGCAATACATAACATAAAATAAACATAAGGAACAACAAACCATAACACCAAGATTGATAATGGATTTGATAACACCATAATTATTCAATGCTATAAAAGTACATCAAAAGTACATAAAATAGATCTATGACTGGCTCAACTATGTTCTACTTTGCCTCAGAAACCCAATACAATAGACGAGACTGAAAAATGTTGAGTGTAGCTCCCAGAATAAGCCTCCAAAGTTTGCTTGACTTGCTGGTTTTTCCTGCATAAAATGAACTGTTCTGCTATTGTCTACATAAATTCGTCCTCTTGCTACAGTGGTAAATTTTTTGCTTAAAAAATTATAGATCATAGGATCAAATCCCAACAATACCCAACTTACCCAACTTGTGGCATGAAATTTGCATCGAATATGGGTTGAAATCTTCTTGATATTCCATAAAACATGCAATATGGTTTTAAATAAAACCATATTACAAGGCTCTCGACCCACAATATGTGCGCACATTTAATAGACCACATACATATGGTTTATATAACCATATTACCTCTTGCATGGCAGATTCAGAACATATAGTCTTCAATCCACTTTTTAATGGATAATAAAAATGTATTTAAAACCCACTTTTGGAATGATTCGAGACTCACATTTTTAGGGTAATACATGGTATGATACAAACAAGTAGGATAGCAGCAGGGTAATACATGGTATGATACAAACAAGTAGGATAGCAGCAAAGCAGCTAGTCCCTGCCCAATTGAATGAAAAATGTTTTTGTTTAATGTGTTAGAGTCATCATTACTATTACTATGAGTGAGTAAAAGTCTTCATTACATTTTATATATCCTACGTAATTATATCGTACGTAATTATTATCTATTATCACTATTATCAAAATCTATTATCACTATTATCACAATAGTGACTCAATACAACTCGATTAGTTATCACAATAGTGACTCAATTATTATCCAAATACATTTCAATTATAAATTGTGTTAATATGGTTTGATTTTTTTATTAAATAAAAATTAATTTAATATAAAATATTAAAATTAACTTATTATAAAATATTAAAATTAACTTATTATAAAATATTAAAATTAATTTATTATAAAATATTAAAATTAATTTAATATAAAATATTAAAATTAAAATTATATACAAAGCTCTTGATACCACTTACAAACAAAGTATATATACAAAGTTATGATATCATTTACACAATAAAAGTTATATTCTTATAAGTCATTGAATCTTTAGAAATTAATGTAAAGTATATATACAAAGTTATCGATACCACTTACATAATAAAAGTTATATTATTATAAGTCAATGAATCTTTAGAAATCAATAAAAGTTATATTCTTATAAGTCATTGAATCTTTAGAAATTAATGTAAAGTATATATACAAAGTTATCGATACCACTTACACAATAAAAGTTATATTATTATAAGTCAATGAATCTTTAGAAATCAATGTAAAGTATATATACAAAGTTATCAATACCACTTACACAAGAAAAGTTATATTATTATAAGTCAATGAATCTTTAGAAATTAATGTAAAAGTTATGTTATTACAAGTCTATGAATATTTATAAATTAATGTTAACATGTTGTAAGAGTGTTGTTTTTAAAGATCGATACCATTATGGCTTGTTTGTAAGTAGAGCCAAGTGATTCCAATGGAATGAATCTGTTTTCATGAGATTTGAGTGAAAAAGATATCTCCAAAAGGTTTCCTATTTTCATGAGATTTGAGTGAAAATGATATCTCCAAAAGGTTTCCTATTTGAATCGAATGTGGTTTGATTTTTGTTAGGGATTTTTGGCCGGTCACCCTATCCTCTTTGCGCAACAATCACAACAGTCAAAAGGAATAGGTATAAATGGACATGCCACTCAGTTTAGGAACTGTTTTACTGCAACAAAGGGGTATGGCGGTCTACAACTTTAAATGTGACAACCAGAAAGAGGTATGACAGTTTACAACTTTAAATGCGTCAACCTGTATGTGAATGTTAATTATGGAATAATGACAACCTGTATGTGAATCTTCATTATGGAATAATGACAATTTTATACTTAATAATGGCAAGCAAGAGAACATTGGCAGCTGACTACACTAATATGGACAAATTTGGAGTCGTTGAGCAATATAAATAATATTAAAATCAAATATTTTTATTAGAAAGAAACCTTATAGATATATATAGTTAATGCCAATATCTTAGATGTAAGATCATGGAATAGACTTTCATAAAGTTGTTCTTTAGAAAAATAAAAGTTATGGTTTTAATAATCGTGCAGTGGTAAAAAAATGAATAGAATACGATTTAAAAGATAAGTGCATGCTCGTCCTATAAAGCTCAAATCCAAAATCCCAAAGTATGATTTAATTAAGAATTAAATAGCTTAAAATGCAAGCTGGACAACACAACCATTAGCAAGATGGAAAACACAATCTCAACAAGCACGTGTCTTAACACATGGACTAGCAAGTATCTTAGGCACTTTGGGACAACTTTCTGTCTTTGTAGTGCAGAGAACCTGATGAAGTTGATTAACCAGATAACATGATTTTAGTAATACTCCCCTTTTTGAACAATACTATGTTTTCTTGCATTTCCGTTGTGGATGGCTCCAGACAAAGTATCAATTGTTATGCCAATAGAATAATAGAGTATTAATATGATTGCATATCCAAATCATGTACGAATCAAGGTAGAAGTACGAATCCTAGATAACTTAGAAATAATAGGATTATTTATATTCTTGTCTCTCAAAGATATAGTGATAAAGATATTGTGCAGAATCCCTACTTAGGGAAACTCTAGCTTCCTTCCTAAGTCCTAAGGTTGTTGATAGTTTCATTCCATCTGTTTCACCCTTACAAAATACTTCTACAACATTAGACTATGGAGATACAAATAGTATTTCTTCATAAATCGAACATGAGTATTTCTTCCTAAATCAGACATGGCTATAATTCTAGCATGGGCATTAAAAATTGCAAGAATGGAAACCAGAATCACAATGGTGGTAATTTGGTTTACGAGAAGGGACCAACAAATTTCTTGAGGTTTTTCACATTAATCTTGTTATCTTGTTTCTCTGTTATTTGACGGCGAACCCTCAATATTTTGTACTTTTGAGTTTAAAGATTTTAATTATGGAGGAGATTTTAGTGTGTATGCAGGTTCTCTCATGCTCTTGTACTAGATTTATGTTATTCTGTTATCCCTTAAACATTAAAGCTCCAAGATAGGGAGAAAACTTTGTTTGTGCTCTAAAACTTAATGAAAGTTTCGGTGAGGTTTAAGTGTATATGCAACTATTTTTCTATTCCTATTTTTCCTTTGCCTTTAAAGATTAAAGTTCAACAAATTTGCTTGTACTAGAGAGTTAAAATAAAAATGAGCAAAGCTATGCTATAGATTCAAATTTGGACAAATTTGGATATGTTAGTGAAATTGACAAATTTAAATGCTTCGAAGCTTAAGTAAAGAATGAGGTTGCGTATTTTTCTACTAGAGTTCTTCATATTTACTAAATTTCAATGTAAGTGTGGATTTTCCTGAATCCTTTTCAATGTAAGTGTGGATTTTCCTGAATCCTTTTGACTAATTACTAAGCCCTTCGCCCTTCTTGAAGGGGGGAAATGAAACCATTTACTACATAAATATGCTAAATTACCGAATATTGATTTAAGCATTATGAATTATGCGTATTTTCCATGTTTCTTAGGAACTTAGAATTGATTGTTAGCAAATTCTCAAATCAATCTAATTCATAATTCGTGATTGTTAGCAATTTTTCAAATCAATCTGATTCGTGTATGATTTGACACCACTTTCTACATCCATGAATTCTATTATCAATACACTGAAATGTTTTTTAGAATCCCAAATTTATGAACGATCTCATTTAATTTAGCAATTGCCCTGGCTTGAAAGATGAATGCTACAAACCTGTTGGAGAGGCTGAGAGGAAAGAGTCTCATTTGTACATGCAGTCTTCCAGCAGATGAAATGGGCAGTATCCCATAGACAAACCTTGGTTTCTATGGTCATTTTATAAAAACATAAAAACAACAATTGTATTTCCAGTAAACCTGAGCGCATCACAACACGTTCAAGCAACCCAAGGCAACAGAAAATAAGTACCCTCTAACATTATCCTACAACAGTCAACAAAAACAACATTAGTGTGCCAAGGAATGGCATAGTTAACCTGCACAATGTAGTAATTAATATTGTTGTACTATGATTTTTTTTCAAAATTCAAAAGGCTTATAACCAAAATAATAATAATATGCTCCAATTCAAGAGCGTAGCAATCTGCCTTGATAATCAGTGAGACCTCTCGAGAGTACTGATAGCTTGATGCAAGAATAAACTCATTAGATAACACGCTTAGATTCTATGACACAGTGAGGAGGTCATAAGGCGGTGGTGGTTGCCACGTTGATCACATCAACTGCAGTGAAGAGCATCGACTACAATGAGCATCCAAGAAGTTGGTGGTCGTGGCCATAACTAATTAATATTCTGACAATATTTAAGACAAGTTTCCCAATTCCACTTTACGTGTCCTGATCATATTTTTTAAAAATTTTATGTTATTAAATCATTTTTTAATATCTGACAAATATAAATAAAATTGAGCATACACCACAGGCATTTAAGTCCCATCAAAAAATTTTAACCAATCAAAATTTAAATTTATCGAATTACAAAATTACAAAATTTATTTAAGATTTTCAAAATACAAAAGATAATACATGTTTTCTCAAAACTTTAGGATATGTTTTGCAAATGGAATGAAACAAGGGCAGCGAAGCAGCGTAGTCCCTGCCAAATTTAATGCAAGAAAATGGAAGCATGTTCAGAAGGCAAAAGTATTCGAATGTTGAAGTACGATTAGGACAGCATTCTAATGTTGCAGTATGAGAAAATGCAGCTTTGTGAATGGTATAAAGAAGCATAGTTGCAAAGTAGA
>JASDQU010310081.1:0-63461 GCA_032191745.1 Picea mariana | reverse complement strand
CTAAGTAAATGCACAGTTCTTTTCATGCATAGCCTATCTCCAAATTTATTGTCATTTATTAAAGAGTGTTCGCTGGACAAGCCATTTAAATCCTTAAGCTTGAATTTCTGTAATGTGTTTAATCTCTCATTAATTCAGTAAGACGGTGGGATTACAACTGCAGTATAAGTCTCTGATTCGTAAGGTGCGAAAAGACAGGTAAGGAAAGCTCTATTAATGGATCATTAACACCTCCTGATTCGATAAGGATTGCATTAGAATCTGGCTTAGAAGCTGATGCACCGCAATAAATAGAGGACGAGGCGGTGGGGTTTTTTAATATATATTCACACTATTTAACACTTATCCGGTCTTTGTTGATGGTTGTCAAATATCGGTTGAATGTCAGCTGTCAAATCATAGGAGAAGCATTTATGAAATCATTATGAAAGAAGCCTTGATACATTATGAAACTATAGGCAAATTATTTATCAAAGCAGCAAGAATTTCCTGGGAAGAAGCGAAGCCGGCAATAACGCTTCAAACTTCCCAGCCAATGAAATTGTGACAAATCCACAAATTTATTATTAAAAAAATAAGGTTTATATATTTCCTATGTTAAACATTACCATTTTTACAAAAATTTCGAAGTCAACTAACAACTAATTGAAAGTCAGCGATGAACTCATCGCTATAGTCCCTGCCCTTGGCCTTCCGGCAGGGACTAATAATTACGAGTTAAAGCATTTTGACTCTTAAACGAAAACTATAGTCCTTGGCATGGAAGGGACTAATAAGGGATGCACTTGTATATGCCTATGATATCATGTATTAAATATTAACGTCTTGTTATGTGGTAACATATATTCATAGGGCACGATTTTATTAACCATATAATATATGGTTAGCCCCTATATGTTAACGTGGCATTAAAATGTTGACTTTCTACCACTCATATGGTTTAAAAACCATTTAATATAATATTCCATGAAACTTTGAGTTAGCACTTTTTTATGCCACAAAATATTGAATTGTTAATACATATAACAATGCCACATCATATTAACACAATCACCTGCCTAGTCACCATCCACTGCCACATGTACTTTAGTACTTCCATGTCATCCTTTGACCAATTTATTTTTTTACTTGTTTATGCAAAACATCTGAATGCAATAACTTTCACATACGATGTCGGATTTACAATCCGTTTGTGCCGCCAGAAATCTTGCAACGAGTACTGTGCGATCATGTAATTTTCTTGAGCATTCAAAAGCTTTGATTTTTGAGCCTTTCTAGATCCATTTTGGATCATTCATTCCTCCCCACTAAGACCTTTTGGTCCTCCAAAAGGGTACTAACCAGTCATCAAGTGCGAGATAGGCCACCCCGCTTGTTCTCTATCTTTAAACTTTGTTATGTGCACCTGTTTCATCAAGATCGATTGAAAAACAACCTTGACAACTAACAACATATTGTTAGCCACTTGTATTCTTTCACATCTTACTGAAGCCACTACCATTCATGTTGAAAACATTAGCAATGATAACCCCAGAAATATGACTGCAAATGAGCTAATATGTTTGTAGTACTTGCACGACATTAGCTTATCTTGAAGCAAAGTATGATTGAACTTCCATTCTACAATCATCTCATGTTCATTCTTAAGATCAATTTCTTGATTTGGCACAATTATAGGTGTGTTTCTTGCACAATCTTCCTTCCTTGATTGTTCCATTGTTTGAAGAGATTGATTTTCTTTTAAGTGATGAGCATGTACACCATATTCATTGCCTTCTTTGATTAAGTGATGTTGATTATGTTTTCTATAGAATATTTCTTTGCGACCATACAAATAAGGACTGCCTAAGACCATTCCACATTCATTGAGTGGCACCACATCACACATTACCTCATCCACAAAATTTGATGAAATTGAAAATTTTAAAGTACATTGCTTTGTTATGTGCAATTTATGATTGTTTCTTATCCATTTAAGTGAGTAAGGTTTATGATGCATCTGAGTGTTTAATCCCAATTGTTTAACCACTTCCTCTGAAATCAAGTTAGATGATATCCACTATCTATCAATGTGTCGACCTTAGTGTGCTTCATTATGACCCTTATGTGAAACAATTTACTTCTAGAATCATATCCATCACCATTTTTACCTGTCAAACCAACTATTGTAATTTTAAACTCATCACCCGATTCTGATCCCAAGTTTGTTGGCCATGTTGTTGTTGCATTTTTTTGCCTCCTCTCTTTGAAACACTTTGGTCTCTTCTCGGGATGCAATTGCCAACAATGGTCATCATCATTCCCTTCTTTCTTACAATGCTTGCAAGAGAGATTCTCTTCCTTTTTTGTCATTGAATTTTCTTTCTTGCCATTCCCCTTCCTTTTGTCCTCTTTTCTTGAAGACGATTCCCCTGATACACCAAATCCTATTTTCTCTGCATGTTGTTTGAACAAAAACCTCATCAATATTAGTAATTCCAAACATAAATACAATGTTACAAATGTGTGCAGGTAAACCTCCTATATACTTCATAAGAGTTTCTTGGGTATGTAAAGGAATGTCTAACATCAATTCCATCTTACGAAATTCATCTATGTATTCTTGCATTGTTTGTCCCTTTCTTAGTTTAATACCTTGCCATTCAATCAAAGCCTTCACTTTATAAACCAAAGGATAAAATTTCTTTTTAAGTGTAGAAACAAAAAACTTGCCATGATGGAAATACATTACCCACTTGTTGCGTGCCATTTTGCAACTTGCTTTGCCACCAGATGAGTGTTGTGCTTGGAAGTTGAAGTGATGCCAATTTGATTTGAGTTGCCTCATCCTTGATTTGTTGCACACTGCAATAAAATTCCATCTGTTTGACTCAGTTATCAAGCCTCTTTGCATTGACTTCACCATCATACATGGGTAATTCAAACTTCACATCAAGCTTAAGTAAAGGCATATCATGTTTATGTTTATGGGAATGTTTTCTTGTGATGGATTTGGAACTTGTACTTGAAGAAGAAGAAGTTGATGGAGAATAAGGAGGTGAAGGAGGATGTTTAGGATGATCCTCTCCTTATTCAATTTTGGCTTTTGAATATTCACCTAGAATCGGTCTCTTTCGCTCCAAGTAGTCATTATATAAAACCTTTGCCATCTCTGACATGGATAAGAAGGTCTTTTGAAACTCTATCTCAGTATGAGAAAGTCCCTCTTCCAATGCCATCTTCTCACTTTGATAAGTCCTCTTTCTCAATCCAATCTCAGGATTCTCTTCAACAATATCGCCTTCACTACGATTCAACTTTTCCCTGGTAATCATGCAAAATCAAAAACCAACCGTCATCCTGCTCTGACACCACTTGATCTGAAAATGATCTTTAAAGACTTGGCTAAGTTTTATGCATGTGTTAAATTACCATTCAAAAACTTAAACGAGGAAGGAGGTTTTAATGAAAGAATGTTGCATCCATATTAAACAATACATAACAAAAAACAGACATAAGGCATATCAAAACACAACACCAAGATTGATAACGGATTTCGGTAAGGCTTCCTACGTCTCCGGGCCTTTGTCTCAGTGCGAGAGGCTTCTTTATTAATTATCGAATTCTATAAAAGTAAATCAAAAGTACATAAAAAATATCTTTGACTGTCTCAACTATGTTCTTCTCTGCCTCAGAAACCCAATACAACAGACGACACGGAAAAATGTTGAGTGTAGCTTCCGAAATAAGTCTCCAAAGTTTGCTTGGCTTGCCAGTTTTTCCTACATAAAATGAATTGTTCTTCTATTCTCTGCATAAATTCGACCTCTTTCTGTAGTGGTAAAACTTTTTCTTTAAAAATTATAGGTCGTGGGATCAAATCCCAACAATACCCAACTTGTGGCATGAAATCTGCATCGAATATAGGTTGAAATCTCCTTGATATTCCATAAAATATGCAATATGGTTTTAAATAAAACCATATTACAAGGTTCTTGACCTACAATATGTGCACACATTTAATAAACAACATAAAATATGGTTTATATAACCATATTACCCCTTGCGTGGCATATTTAGAACATATAGTCTTCAATCCACTTTTTAATGGATAATAAAAATGTATTTAAAACCCACTTTTGGAATGATTCGAGTCTCACATTTTTAGGGTAATACATGGTATGATATCAAACAAGTGCTGCATGGTAGCATAGTCCCTGCCAGGTTGGGTGGGAGAAAATGCGACCTAGTACAGATACATGGCTAGAAAGTTGAAATACATGTGGTTTGCATGTAGAACATAGTATTCCCGAATTAGTTCTTCCTGAAAAATATAAAAAATTATCAACATTTGAAAGGTTGTTGGACACAAAACATTTAGCATTACCAAATTAGTTATCTTTAAAACAAGGGTTCCTGGACACAAAATAAATTGAAATTTATGAAATTATAGGTTCCTGGAGAGCATAAACTATACATACCAAAAATGTAATTTTATAAAGTAGATATTTAGTTTTATACATAAAAAATATGTACTTTTATAATGGATCACGGGTTTTTAGTCTGACAGACTCAAAATTGGGCCTTTGATGTTCTCCGCGATACAAAAATTGAGAAGCAGAGTTGCAGACTATAGAAATTTATGAGAAATTAATAAATTATACATACGAAACATGTACCTTTACTAAATTAGATATTTAGTTTTATACATACGAAATTTGTACTTTTATAAAGTATGGGGACGAGATTTTATAGAGCATCCACAGAGCCCTCATTGGATACCTAGCTAGTTTTTGGATCGTGGGTTCTTGGGCTGGTGGGCTCAAAATTGGGCCTTTGATGTTCCATTCCCTACAAATAGCACCGACAGTTCTGCAATATACAAAATGAGACGCAAAGTTACGGACTATACAAATTTACCAGAAATTAATAATGTCTATTACATATCTGTGGAGATTACATGAACATTTAAAAGCATATAATAGAATAGTAATAACGTGTGTTACATTTAGTTTTCTTTAAAATTAAGGCTTTTCTTGGACAAAAAAAATATAGCATTGTCGAATTAGTTTTCTTTGCACACGTTTTATAGAGCATGCATGGAGCCCTCATTCCATACTTAGGCAGTTTTTGGATCACGGGTTCTCGGGATGGTGGGATAAAAAATGGGCCTCTGTTGTTCCATGCCCTAGAAATATTACTGAGAGTTCCACAAGATACAAATTGAGAAGCAGACTTGCGAACAATAGAAACTTATTATAAAATAAATAATGTCTGTTACATATCTCTAGAAATTACATCAACATTTAAAAGCATACAATAGAATAGTAATAACGTTTGTTACATAGAAGGGTTATGGACAGAAGAGAAATAAAAATCTATCAAAGTATAGGTTCCTGGACACCTAAAGAGTTATCATACAATAGAATAGTAACAATATCGTTCAAGACAAAAAAATTAGCATACAATAGGACACAAGAAAAACAAGAAAGGTTCTTGGAAACCCAAAATTTAGTATACAATAAAGGCATTTTTGAATTAGTTTTCTTTGGAATTTATCAAAAATGAATAATGTATGTTACATGTTTCTGGAAATTTAAATGCATTTTTCATATAGACTAGGATTGAGGCTCCCGCGGACCATAAAAATAAATAAGTACAAGAATTAGGAACGTCGAAAGAAGAAGTGCGCGACGGAAGAGAGGAAGACCTGAAAAGAAGAAATTGAAAGTTATGAGTCTTTGGTTATAGTTTTCTATTTAAAGAGGTCATAAGTGGTTTGATAAAGAAAACAAGATGACAACATAGACTTAAAGTGGATTTCTAAAGAAAACAAGATGCCAATATATACTTATTATGAAGCCGATGCGTTTTTGTTGCTGTCATTGATGGTCAGTTGAGTCTTGTTGATCGGTTGTTTCCCTTTCTAGACGAGGCTGTTCATTCTCTGTTGGAACCATTATTCGATGTGGCTTTTCATGGGGGATGTGTTGATTTCATCCCAGATTTCTATGTCGTAAAGGTCATTTTCTAATTTCCTTAGATCCATTGAAATACTATGCAGACTCTATTCAATTTCTTCATTGTGTGTCGCATAGTCCAGTACCCATCGCTCGTGCTCATCTAGACGATGTTCAACTATGCTGCAAAACTTTTCAAAAGACAACCCCTTTAAAATATCAACTTGTTCCTGGAAGGCTTCTTTGGTGATTGACAAGGATTTGAGAATTAAGTTTGGATCTTGAACCTCATTGGTAGTTCCAGCTAAGTCCATCTACAACAGGCTTGTGAATAAAAATTCCTTTTCTGATATGACTTGTTTACATGATTTGACAATGAGTTCCAAGTTGTCAACTTTCTTTTGCCAACATGCTTTTGATTTTTTGATCCAGTTTGTGGAGGGGAGTTTCTCTTGTCTTATTTTCAGTTATGATGTGTTGACGACATAGTTGGAAAAAGGGGCTAGTATCTGATCATAGAAATGTTGTTCATTTCTTAAATTCGCCTCCAAATGTTGCAGGAAATCATTGGCCTTCTTTCCGAAGGAAACTAAATTTTGTGATGTTTCCCAGGCTTCAGTAAGTAGCTGCATTATTTTGTTGATGTTATTCTCTATAAGGGCTCTAGAGCATGCAATAAAGGAAGAGGATTCTTTCATCTTGGCTGCGGTGGTAACAGGCATGATTTTTTCCAAAGGACTGGTAAATTCTGGGGTTGCAATAAAAGCTTGCTCATATTCGTTGAGGTGGTCTTTCAAATTGGCATTTTCCATCTCAATTCCTCTAATGGAATCACGAAGAATTTCACCAATTACCTCGTGAAATGAAGAGATTTGGGACGACTTCATTTCCCTAAAGTTAATCTTTGTGCGAGATTTTCCTTTCCTGTTTGTTACATATTTCTTTTCAATGACCATACTTTTAGATTGGCTATCAAAAATAGAGCTCTGGATTACAAAGGATTCATCTACGTAAAAAAAGTCAGTCTCATATATTTCCACCACGGATGACCCAATTCTCTGCATGTGCTCAGTTTCAATTTCAAGTTGTATTTTTCCACTTTGAATTTCGGGTTGCTCCGCTTGCCCTGCTCGCCAGTGGAATTTTGTGAGAACTATCGATATTTATGCGAGGAGGGTTCATATCTCCTCCTCCGTTTGAATATTTCTGGGTTTCTTTCTTACTGGGGTGGACCTTCGAAGCGATGCTCCGTGATGTCGTGCTCTTGGGAGTGTTGGCAGGGGATTGGGTACTCTTCTCACCGGATACTTTTCCATGTTATATGTACAATTTATTCACGCTTTGCAATGTCTCTGTGTCGCAGTCGACAGAAGAAGGATTATTGTCGACATTGCCCTTGTCTTGGGTCAGGTGTCTATGGATAAAAGAAGTGTTAAAGCCAACAACCAATAAATGTTCTCGAAAAATTCCATTAGGGTCGAACCCTTTTAGGCTTTCAACATACGTTAGGTTCAATTTCTTGAAATGGGTGGCAAACTCGTCAATATTTTTGATGTTTCTGCACATGAAGTCTCCGACTTTCCAGGGCAGAGGAATGAACTATTTTTTTTTTCTTATCATGGAAAAAATGCAACCAGTGGTTGTATTTCCTCGCTATTTCTGCAACACACATCTTGTCCGTGATGTGGCATGGAAGGAAGGAAGGATTTTACTTAGAGCCAAAGACCATGAGGACACTATGATTTTCCTCTTGCTCAAGTGTGCCCTTCCTGTTCAAAAACTTGGTTGCATGGCCAGACATCCGCAGAGCATCCTTTCCTAATAGTAAATCTTTGAAAACTAAGACAAAGCCATTAAAAACTTCATAAAAACAATGGGAGGCCTTGTGCCTCCACAGGGCCACGTACTAGAATGTTACTGGGCGAAATCCATAGTTTATTTTATTGGAAAGAGAAAGTTTTGGAAATGGGCAGTAATGCACAATTGCGAAAATTAAGGAGGATGACATATAAAATTTATTCGATTCTTTGAATCGTGACAGTTGGGAACAGAGCTCAATGGAAATTATCTTTCCCCAATCGAAAATGTATTGTTCCTTGACTGTGAAATACAAAATATAAATAATTATATGGGAAATGCTTGCCGTGGATGCCTGTCCTGTTATTCTTGTAAACAACCAAGCAATTTCTCATAATGGATTTCCAAAGGAACTTACCTGCAACCTTGTGATATCTTCAAGAACTGATGTCAGATCTTCGAGAAAGTCGGCTAAGATGTCCATCCCATTCTCATGTTTTTCTAGAAACTACTTACAGTCTTGTCCTCTGAACGTCAATGTTGGCTTTGACAATTTTAACATCTCACGAAAGGCCCAAGGTGACAAAGAAACAGGAGAATGGTTGCGCAGTGGAATAATTCTTTGGCCTGGAATATATTTTTCGGCACACCCAAGAGACCACCTCCTTACAATCAAAAACCTCAGGGATGCAGCCTGCATGATCAATTCCAGAGTTCCAAATCACTTCATTCTGGGTGGAATGGGATGAATAGTAAAATTATGCCCTGGACCACTGGAAGTTCTGGCCCTCATGTGCAAACATATTTACTGTATCTACACAAAACCGTTGTCGACCTGCTGCCATAAGTCTACAAGAATGTTTGTTTGCTCTAGACAATGAATGAAATGAAAAGTTGGAAGGGATAATATAACCCTGCACAAACTTTGGTCCAAAGCATGTGAATGGGAGATGTCCTCGAGACTTTCATTGATTAATGATAATTTGGACGGTTTTTGCATAATGCGTTGTTAACATTAAAAACTGGTAATTGCATACATAGAAAATGTGAACATGGTGGATATTGCAATCATCGATTAAGCATTGTAGATTTCTTGATCCGCCCAACACGATGACGCGTGTTCGAGATGAACAATCGGAAGGGACAAAATAACTCTCCACACATCTTGGTTTAATGCGTAATAATGGGAGATCTCCTCGTCCGTTTCTCCCATTAATGACAATGTTTATGGTTCCTGCATGGTCAACTGTTACCATGAAAGGTTTCTAATTGCATAGTAAGAAAGTATGAAGGTCACGAGCACGTGAAAAAAACAGCTACAAAATAGGGTTGCAAGGTACAATCGTTGAAGGTGAGGGTGTGAGGGTCAAATTGTATGTATTAGAACTTTTTGATTGCAATGCGCACAACAACGAAGAGGGTATGGTAGGAAAAACGAAAGGACAGGAAGTTAGTGGGGATGGAAGGCAGTGAGAGATACTTTGAAACATTTGTGAGCCATGGTAGAGTGAAGAGCGGACAATGTCGGAATCCGGTAGTCAATTTGTATATTGCGCAGGATGAGATGCCACCTGTTTCGTACCTCTGTGTCTAGTTGTCACCACCAAGAGCTAATTTAGTATTGAAAATAATTTTTTAGATACTGTTAGATACTTCATAGGGATTAGAATCCGTAAACAATGGCAATCTCTAGCCCGCCAACCCTGCATTCCATGTGTCAATTTGTATATCACGGAACTGGGAGCACTGTTTGGAGGACACGGAACAATAGAATTCCAATGTTGAGTTAGCCAGTCCACAGGTCCGCTTGTCAATTTGTATATCATGAAATTCTGGGTGCTATTTGTAGGGAACGCAACAATGGAGGCCCAATTTTGAGCTCGTCCACCTGAGAACCTGCGATCCAAAATGTCACTAGGTATGGAATGCAGAATCTGTACATGCTCTATAAGATATCATGTCCATACTTTATAGTCCCATAATACACAGGAAGAAAAAAAGGGAAAAAGGACGAAGTAGTTAGCAGTGGAATTGTAGATCAGGAAAATTTTGAGTGGAAAATGTATATAATGGAACAAAAAGGAACAGAGTTCAATTGCGCCAACTCGACAACTGCAGGCATAAAATTCACTAAGTATGAAAAGGAACAACGGGCGGTCCAATTTGCCATGTGACGATATAGATGGAGATGAAATTGGCGCCAACCCGACAACCGTGGACATAAAATTGGCCAAGTATGAAAAGCAACAGTGGTCGATTGGATTCGTCATGTGATTATATAGATGGAGATAAAGATATGTCAACCCGCCAACGCTGGGGTTGCACATTTCATGAACCCGAAAAAAGGAGGATCCAAAACAGGTTGCGAAAGTGTCTGCAGAAGATGCAAGGCCTCGATGTTCTAATTGTATTGCTGCAAACATTTGAATGCATAATCTGTAACACGGAAGAGAGGACGATGTCGAAATCCGGTAGTCAATTTGTATTCGGTAGTCTAGTTATATACTTAGTCGCGTCTCTATGATCGCGGGTTCCAACGTTGGCATGTTGACATAGCTTTATCTCCATCTATATCCTTGCATGGAGAATTGGACTGCCTGCTGTTCCTTTTCATACTTAGTGAATTTTATGCCTGTGATCGCTGAGTTGTTGCAATTCAACTCTTCTGCATGTTGTTCTGTCATCTACATGTACCAGTCAAAATTTCCATGATCTAAAATTCCACTGCAAAATTCTTCGTCCTTTTTCCCTTATTTTCTTCTCGTGTATTATGGAACTATAAAATATGGACATGATATTTTATAGAGAATGTACAGATTCCTCATTCCATACCTAGTGATATTTTGGATCGCGGGTTCTTGAGTGGGTGGGCTCAAAATTGGGCTTCCATTGTCCTGTTCCCTACAAACAACACCCAAAATTCCATGACATACAAATTGACAAGTGGACCTGTGGGCTGGCGGACTCAACATTGCACTTATATTGTTCCGTGTCGTCCAAAAAATGCTCCTAGTTTCACAATATAGAAAATGACACACGAAATGCAGGGCTGGTGGGGTGGATATTGCCATTGTTTACGGATGCTAATCCCTATGAAGTATCTAACAGTATATAAAAAATTATTTTTAATACAAAATTAGCTCGTAGTAGTGACAAATGGACACAGAGGTACGAAACAGTTGGGATTGCACAAATTTTGAGTGGAAGATGTATATAACGGAACAAAAAGGAACAGAGTTCAATTGTGCCAACTCGGCAACCACGGGCATAAAATTCACCAAGTATGAAAAGGAACAACGAGTGTTCCAATTTTCCATGCGAGGATATAGATGAAGATGAAATTGGCACCAACCCGACAATCGTAGACATAAAATTGGCTAATTATGGAAAGCAACAGTGGCCGGTCAGATTCGTCGTTTGATTATATATATGGGGATAAAGATATGTCAACCCGCCAACGCTGTGGCTGCACATTTCTTGAACTCGACAACAGGAGGATCCAAAACAGGCCGCGAAGGTGTCTACAGAAGACGCAAGGCCTCGACGTTCTAATTGTATCGCTCCAAACATTTGAATGCATAATGCATAACATGGAAGAGCGGACGATGTCGGAATCCGATAGTCAATTTGTATAATGTGACATTTTGTATCGCGGGTTCTCGGGTGGGCGGGCTCAAAATTGGGCCTCCACCATTCCGTACCCTACAAATAGCACCCAAAATTCCGTGATATACAAATTGACAAGCGGACCTGTGGACTGACAAAGTCAACACTACATTTATATTATTTCGTGGCCTCCAAACAATGCTCTCAGTTTCTCGATATAGAAATTGACACTTGGAATGCAGGGTTGGTGGGGTGGAGATTGCCATTGTTTACAGATGCTAATCCCTATGAAGTATCTAAGTATCTAAAAAATAATTTTTAATACAAAATTAGCTCTTAGTAATGAAAACTGGACACAGAGGTACGAAACAGTTGGGATTGCACAAATTTTGAGTGGAAGATGTATATATCGAAACAAAAAGGAACAGATTTCAATTGTGCCAACTCGACAATGATAGGCATAAAATTCACTAAGTATGAAAAGGAAAAGTGGGTGGTCCAATTCTCAATGCGAGGATATATATGGAGATGAAATTGGTGCCAACCCGACAACCGTGGACATAAAATTGGCCAAGTATGGAAAGCAACAACGGTTGGTCGGATTCATCGTGTGATTATATAGATGGAGATAAAGATATGTCAACCCGCCAAATGCTAGGGTTGCACATTTCGTGAACTTGGCAACAGGAGGATCCAAAACAGGTTGCGAAGGTTTCTGCAGAAGATGCAAG
This sequence comes from Picea mariana, assembly GCA_032191745.1. NCBI lineage: Eukaryota > Viridiplantae > Streptophyta > Pinopsida > Pinales > Pinaceae > Picea > Picea mariana. The sequence continues at coordinate 51,388 of JASDQU010310081.1, read as the reverse complement.
GCCCCGACGTTCTAATTGTATCGCTCCCAATATTTGAATGCGTAATCTGTAACACGGAAGAGTGGACGATGTCAGAATCCAGTAGTCAATTTGTATATTGCGGAGGGTGCAATCCCAACTATTTCGTACCTCTGTGTCCAATTGTCACTACTAAGAGATAATTTAGTATTCAAAATAATTTTTTAGATACTGTTAGATACTTTATAGGGATTAGTATCCATAAACAATGGTAATCTCCACCTTGCCAGCCCTGCATTGTATGTGTCAATTTCTATATCGTGAAACTGGGAGTGGTGTTTGGAGGACACGAAACAATAGAAGTGCAATGTTGAGTCCGCCAGTCCACAGGTCCACTTGTCAATTTGTTTATCACAAAATTCTGGGTGCTATTTGTAGGGCACGAAACAATGGAGGCCCAATTTTGAGCACACCCTCCAGAGAACACGCGATCCAAAATGTCGCTAGGTATGAAATGTGGAATCTGTACATGCTCTATAAAATATCATGTCCATATTTTATAGTCCCATAATACATGGGAAAAAAATAAGGGAAAAAGGATGGAGAAGTTCATAGTGGAATTGTAGATCACAAAAATTTTGAGTGGTAGATGTAGATGACAAAACAAGAAGCAACAGAGTTGAATTGCGCCAACTCAACAACCGTGGGAATAAAATTCACTAAGTATGAAAAGGAACAACAGGCAGTCAAATTCACCATGCGAGGATATAGATGGAGATGAAGATATTTCAACACGCCAACGTTGGAACCCGCGATCATAGAAACGTGACTAAGTATATAAATAGAAACCAATAATACATGGGAAGAAGACGAGGGAAAAGTATCTCATTGAAGAACATCTTGTGTTTGATTATTAATTCAAATGCTTTCGAACCCTTGCTGAGTTCTCACTAGTTAAGGCATAAATTGCAGATCACAGAAGTATCTTTCATGCCACTGTGTCCACTTGTCACTAGTAATATCATTGTTGATGTATATCAGGAAGGACGTGAAGTTGCTGGGGATGGAAAGTAGCAACAAATACTTTGAACGAAGTTAATGTATACCAGGAATCCACGGTCGAATTGTAGATCACAAATTTTTTGAGTGCAATATGTATATACCAGAACGATAAGCAACTGGGTTTGCAAGCGCCGACCCCACAACGGCGGCCATAAAATTGGCTATGGAAAAGAACAACGGTCGTTCGTATCCCTTGTGTGACGATATACATGGAGATGAAGACATGTCAGCCCGATAAAAATTCAAGTATGTAGTGACTAGTATTCTCCCTGTATTTGATCATCTGTTTGGTTGAAAAGCCTGCCTGAGGATTTGTATGTTGAACTTCTTTGCTTTATTACAGTAGATTGGAAGAAACATTCAACCCAGATTCAAAATGCAAATCTGTTGAGGTACATAACTTCTTCGGGCAACAGAGGTGTGACAAGTGCATCAAATCTTGCAGAACGCACCAGTAGAGGTCTGGAAAGTGTATCAAATGTTGCAGATGGCATCAGAATATATCTTTCCTCATAGCGGTGGAGGTATGGAGGCTCACATAAAGGTATGGAATGTTCGGAGATGACGCCAAATATGTGGAGTTTGCAACTACATCTAGAGGAAACCGAACAAACTTTGACAAAGAACATGGCTTTCTGTCAAGTCGGTTACCAGACCCACATGTAGCTCATCAAACTTTGAAATAGAAACTTTTGTAGTGACAGTGTGTTGTTTTATCCACCCATATAGTTTTTGTTACTTGCCTCTGGTTACATTCACAAATGGAGCAATATTTCGTGTCATTTACGAACATGACAGACCATTTTGCAAGCCACTGTAAATGCACGATCCCCGATGAAAACAAATTCTTCTGGGATCTGTACAACTTGATACACCTACCAAATCTGTGTTGTTGTAAGAAGCTATATACTTAAACAAAGAACTATTTTGCATGATACCTCAAAATCCATTACAATTCCCAGCAAGAAAACAAAGAAGTTCAACAAGCAAATCTCCAAGCAGCCTTTTCAACCAACCAAAGCATCAAACACAGCGAGAACACCAATGAAAACATACTTGTTCTTTTTTTTTCGTCCTCTCTGAGTTTCTCTTGTATAACATAGTTTTTTTTACTCAAACCTCATGTCACATAAAACCAGTCTCTCTTCTTTCATCTACCCCACAATCGCATCTCTAAGTTGTCTTACATGTCCATGACCAGGAACCTTAGAATGAAGGCACCCTAAAGCACAAATCTTTGATGATAGGGAGAAATGGCAATAAGTATTTAAAATAAACACTAGCTGATCTTCCGCAGATTTTGTGTTGATTGGTTTTAATGACATATGTTCTCGATATTTTCTCTTATTAATGCCAATATTTTCAAATATGTACGCTGAATAGTGACTAGCAACACGTATTAAAACCCCATATCCGAGCAGATTCTCAAATCTGACATCTAAGATATGCACAATATTAAAGAGGGACATGACCTCAAGGCCTCTGTGGGTGACACATTCGTGAACTATGTTGAAGCTTTTAAGAAAACTAAAACCGCACAAGCAAAAAAAGCAAAACAAAAAATTATTTTCACAAATTCAAAATGCAGGAAAAAATAAATTACTAGATCCCATAATATTCGCCCACCTATTCATTTCAATGGGAGATGTACTCGATCTTTCTAGTTATTAAAGCCCATATTTTCGAACCTGTATGGTCGCTTCTGACTTTTGAAAGCATATTTAATGTGTATTGGGAAGCAGTGAAGGTAGCGGGGATGAATACCTATGTACCAAACAGTACTACTATTTTTCTGTCTTTTTCTCCATGAGCGTATGTAAAGCGTACGTAAAGAAAAGTAATTTGAGAATGCTAATTTTTTGGACATGAGCCCTTGAAATTCAAATAGTCCGCAAGTCTGATTGTCAATTTGTATATCGCGGAACTCTCCGTGCTATTTGTAGGACACAGAACACAGAAGCTGAATTTAGAGCCTGCCACCTCGAGAACCCACGATCCAAAAAATGATTACTATTTGTTTTTTGTGTTTTTGTCCACCAGCGTATGTAAAACGTACGTAAACTAAATTATTTCGAGAATGATAAATTTTTTGGACACGAGACCCTTAAAATTCAAATAGTCTGCAAGTCTGATTGTCAATTTGTATATCGCGGAACTCTCCGATTGTCAATTTTGAGCCGGCTACCTTGAGAACCCGCGATGAAAAAACTGGCCATGTATGGGATGATGACTCCATGCATGCTTTATATATCTACTTTATAAAATTATATATCTCCTATGTTTAATTTATGTTGTCCAGGAAACCTACAATTTTATAAATTTCAATCTCTTCTGTCCAGGAGCCCTTCTTTTAAAGAAAACTAATTCGGGAATGCTAATGTATACATTGAACATGACATTGCGGAACTCTCCATGCTATTTGCAGGGCACAAAACAACATAAGCCTAATTTTCAGCCTGCCACCCCGAGAACTCGCGATCATTAACTTATGTTGTCCAGGAAACCTATAATTTCATAAATTGCATTCTCTTCTGTCCAGGAGCCCTTCTTTTAAAGAAAACTAATTCAGGAAAGCTAATGTATACATTGAACACGTCCTGCCATAATTCGATAGAAACTATCCGTGAAGCCACGTCCATAAAATTGGCCAACTATGCAACCAAACGACGGTCGGTCGGAATGACCACAGAAACGCGAGAAACTATAGAGTCAGAAACACAATTTACAAGAGGAAAATAAAAGGGAGAGAAAAACTATATCTCCCACACAGCAAAATGCACTCTCACAACTATGAAACCATAGCAACATAGAATCCATGGAAACAACATCGACAACTATGAAATTTACTTTGAGGCCGACAAACTCTGCTTCAACGTGTAAGAGATGCAATTTACATCGCCTCAAATTTTTTAGTCTATTATTTTATCTTAATAGTATTCTATGCAAACTCCTCTGAAAAAAATGTAACCAGAGATCCAACTGCAGATGCAGCATCCCAACATTGCAAACCCTGGGAAAACAAGAAGAAGCAGCAAATAAGAACCCAAGTGCAGGCGCAGGACCAAAACCCTGCAAATAAGGCCCAACTATAGGCGCAGGACCGGAACCCTGCAAAGTCGAATCAAGCAACAATAAACAACATACAATGAAGAAAGAAGCAAGCAACAACCACTCCCCCAGGAACGATGTTGTTCCAATCGCGATTGCAAAAACCGAAATGTGCAAACTACAACAACACGAATAGGCAAGCAAGAACAACAAGAGCATGCAAATAACAAATCAGTGCCATGCAAAAAACAAGCATGGACCAGTGAACCAGGGATGCCGCTGGAGCATATAAATTTAAAAAACAGAAGAAAATGTCTTGTAACAAGCCTATTAAGTAACCATTCAACACTACCAAGCCTGTTAGGTAAACATTTAAGTCTGTCAGAAATTCTCTGTATACATTTAAGAACAAAATTCAATGTGGCAGGTCTCTGACGTATCCCAAAAAAAATATTATATTTTTACTGATGATAGTTCGAACACCAGACAATGTATTGGAAGGCCAAACTTTCTATATGCCACCATATCAAACATTTCCATAAATTTAACTAGCATAAAATGCTAAACCAAACATTCGAATTAATGCTAACATTAATCCACCTTCGACGAATGCATAAGAAAACATATGATTCAAAAATACCATATATGATCAAATACTTTGGATATGCCAACATATATAACATTGGGAATAGCGAAGCTAGAAATAAGACCTCCAATCCCTTGTCCAATCAGATCATGAGAAATATGGTACTTTTTTTTATATAAAAATCGATGTTTTCAGTTCCCTGGTTCCAACAATAGATAATATGGAAATATTTGTGGTCAAAGGACAGACTAATATGAAGTCAATGATTTATCGATCGCTATAATCCCTCTATGCCTACGACAGGGACTGATAAGGGATTCACTTGTATATGGTTATGATATCATGTATTAAATATTAGTGCCTTGTTATGTGGTAACATATATGCATAGGGCGTGATTTTATTAACCATATAATATATGGTTATCCCCCTATATATTAACGTGGCATTAAAACTTTGACTTGGTGCCACTCATATGGTTTAAAAACCATTTAATATAATGTGCCATGAAACTTTGAGTTAACACTTTTTTATGCCACAAAATATTGAATTGTTAATAAATATAACAATGCCACATTATATTAACGTAATCACCTGCTCAATCACCATCCATTTCCACATGTACTTTAATATTACCATGTCATCCTTTGACTAATTTGACTTTTTTACTTGTTTATGCAAAACTTCTGATTGCAATAACTTTCACATATGATGTCATGTTTACAATCTGTTGCATCGTTGGAAATATTGCGACGAGCACTGCGTGATCATGTCATTTTATTGAGCATTCAAAAACTTTGATTTTTGAGCCTTTCTGGATTCATTTTGGATCAATAGCGGCAGTCAGAAGAACCTAATCTCAACAGAGGTCGTTAAGCAGCTAGACCTGCCAATGACACTACACCATCAACCCTATAGAATCAACTGGCTTCACCAAGGAAGACATCTTTGCATCCGCCAACAATGTCGTTTGCCCTACGACATCAATCCCTTCAAAGATGAGGTATTGTGTGATATTTCTCCCCTTGAAGTTTGTTATGTTCTTTTAGGTCAATATTATTTGTGGAAGCGACATATTTTTTATGAGTCTAGACCCCGCAGTGTTATTATTACTTTCGGTAGATAATTGTACAGGATACCAGAGGTAGCACCGCCTACCGCTATTTCTTTAATCTCTGCTAAGTAATGAAGCAAGGTCATTTCACAGACCGAGAATTTCGTCTTCTTTATGATCTATTCTTACAGTAAGAAGAAGGTCTCCTTCACATTCATGGCCTCTACACATATCCTCTCTTTTTAGTAGAAGCAAGTGGACGGGATCTTGGAAGAGTACAGAGACATCTTCTTCTCACCCACCGGGGTACTAACCCACTTCCAAGTCAATCATCCAATTGATCTAACCCCTGGAGAACCTTTTCCTAACAGACCAGTCTATCTTCGCTCACTGATGGAAAATGATGAAATCAAGAATCAGATCCAAGAGATACTTCAAAAGGGGCACATCAAACCCATCTCCTCCCCTTGTGGAAGCCCGATTGTATTAGTGTAGAAGAAAGACAGGACTTGGCAGCTCCTCATTGATTACAGAGCATTAAAAAAAATCACAGTTAGGAACCAGTACCCAATTCGCCAAATTGACGACCTTCTTGACCAACTCAAGGGGGAAAGGTTTTTCAGTAATATTGACCTAATGTTTAGCTACCACCAGGTTTTCACTGAGCCAACTCATGTACGAAAGACAACCTTCAAATCTAAAGAAGGTCTCTTCAAATGGCTGGTCATTCCCTTTGTCTTAACAAATGAACCAACCACTTTCATGAGGTTGATGGATGATGTATTGATGCCCTTCACCAACTATTTTGTGGTTTTATATTTGGATGACATCCTCATATTCAATAGAACTTGGGAGGAGCACATGCAACATATTCAACAGATTTTGAGCACTCTACAGTAGCATAAGTTGTATGCCAAATTGGAAAAAGGCTCTTTTGGCATGAAAAAGGTATAATACTTGGGCTACATTGTTGATGAGCATGGGGTATATGTGGATCCATATAAGATCCAAGTCATTCATGACTGGCTAGCCCCGACCATACTAACCGAGCTTTGAATCTTCTTGGCACTTTCCAACTTCTACCGACGATTCATGTTAGGATTCTCCCATATTGCATGGGCCCTCAGACAAGTGACCAAGGGAGGTGGCAGAAAAAATTTCATGTGGGGGAAGGCACAACAACGAGAATTTGATGATCTAAAGCATCACTTGTGTTCAACTCCAGTACTCACCTTACATGATTTGCAACAACCATTTGAAATTGAGACTGATGCATCCAACTATGTTGTAGGCATAGTTCTCACACAATATAGTCATCTGATAACATACCATAGTGATATACTCTTAGGTACTGTTCGGAAATACCCCACCTATGACAAGGAAATGTACTCTATTGTAAAAGCATGTCATCAATAGAAAAATTACATTCTAGGAAAGGATACAATCATCCACACTGATCACAAGCCTCCACAGTTCATATAGACAAAGGGGAAGATGCAAAATGATCGGCATCATAAGTGGTCCACCTACCTACAAAAAATCCATCTCAAAATCAAGTATAAGATAGGGAGCACAAATCGTGTCATTGAATGCCTTAGTCAACCTTCTGTGGCTTCACTCACCACCGTGATTGAATCCTGTGGGCATGAGGCATCCGAGTGGCCCCAACTTTATCAACAAGATCCGAACTTCACCACCACCTATAATCTCTTGGGTGAATGCCACCAATTTTCACATTCAGATCAGAATATTATGCTATCTGGCCCATCTCTGTGTTCCTGCAAGTGAGCATGCAAAGATGATTTGGGAGGCTCACTATAGTCAGAAGACATGACATTTTGGCATGGAGAAAACTATGGTCATTCTACATAAACATTTTTATGGGCCAAAACTTCAACATGACGTTAGCAAGTATATAAGATCTTTCACTGCCTATGCCATTTCCAAGCCAACCATCAAGAAGCAAGGATTATATGCCCTTCTTCCTACTCTCGAGAGGCCTTGGGAATCCATCTTGTTGGATTACATGTCTGTCCTTCCATCCACCAAGAAAGGAAATGATTGTGTAAGTGTGGTGGTTGATCAGTTTTCGAAGATGTCCATTCTCACAGCCTGTAAGAAGAGCGTCACAACAATAGATATTGTCATTTTTTTCTTCGAACGAGTGTGGTTCCATTTTTGGATACCATAGACCATCATCTTCGATCAGGATAGTAGGTTACTCAACACATTTTGGATGATTCTCTCGTCATTGTTGGAAACCAAGCTCACCAAATCCACTTCCTTCCACCCTCAAACCGATGGCCAAACAGAGGTTGTCAATTGGATAATTGTGCACATCCTATGCATGTATAACTCTAAGAATCCACGTACATGGGATGATATTCTTCCCTATGTTCAACACAGCTACAACATGGCTCTCCATAGCTCCACTAGCCATAGCCCCTTTCAAGTGGGGCTAGGATTCCAGCCCTTGGGCCCCATTGATGTTGCACTACCTCTTGCAACAACATAGATAGATTCTTCCCATGTTCAGTCTGAGGTTGATAAAGCCACCAGATTCATTGATCGGATTCAACACATCCGCCAATAGGTCCATGAGATTTTGTAGAAATCCAATGCTAAGTACAAGAAGTTCCATGATCAACACCGGGTACCACACAAGTTTTAGGTTGGAGACAATGTTTGGCTATATTTGTAGAAAGAGTGCCTTACATAGCCCAATCAGAAGCTACACCCACTTTGTTATGGGCCTTACACTATCACCAAGGCCATCAATATCAATTTTTTTGAGCTCAACACTCCACCCTTCCTTAGCTTGCACCTAGTGTTCAATGTGGACCTCCTTCGACCATATTTTCCACCATTATTGGACACATCAGAGATCGCAGAACAACTGAAACCAACATATCTCAACCCTAACTTCATGGAACAAGCATCCACTGATTAGATAATGGACACACAGGTCAAGGGAACTCGACAATAGAGGATCCAACTTTATCGGGTTGTTAAGGCAGGGCAGATCCTACACCAAGGAAAGTGGCTCACCAGGGGCCAAATTCAGTAGAAATTTCCTCACTTGATGGGGGAACTCAACATAATGGAGACCATTTCTTCCTAAGGGGGAGGACTAATCCAGGTGGATATTGGTGACCACCCACCTATTCCAACTGGATCCTCTTGACAACTTTTAGTTTAGCATGTTCTTCTGTAATTGTTTGTAATTGTGGGTTCTACAATTTTGGGGATGTCTGAAGCCATACACTGCTTCCAGGTGGATATTGGTGGCCGCCCACCTAATCCAAATGGATTATTTTGGATGTTTTCATGTTAGTACATCTTTCTTTACTTCCAGGGCCGTTTTGGGGCACTAAACAATGTTTTTTTGGCTTGCCATAGTCAAATTGTAGACAGAGTTAGATTTTGACGACATAATGTGTAGTTCTCGAAAATACCTTTCCAATGGGCTATCACGTGCAAAATTTATGACCCCAGGAAGAGAAGCGTGTGTCTAAGAGGGGTCCAAGGGGAAATTATTAATGGGTATTAATCCAAACCCATATTTCTGAATTTTGTTATTAATTTGGGACATTGATCTTATATTTTTATGGTTGAGTTTATGAAAGGCCAAACATTTAATACCTGTAAGAGGGTGGGTGTAGAAATTCATATCCCATAGTTATTGGGAGCATGGGGGTTCTCAGTCGATCTATATGACTAAATCCTATTACATTTAATTATCAATCTAGGAGTATGTAAACTTGTGAAATGAAAACACAGTATGTGCATAATTAGATTATTTGTAATATGATCTATCTAGAATGCTCAATGTTTATCCTACTTTTGAAATCAATTTTATGAAAGAAAAATTCATCATTGAATTATACCTTACTATATCCATGAGTGTTGTAAATCAAGTTGTAGTTAAATGTTCAATCTTCGAGATCTGAACTTTCTACAACAATACTCCATTTGGTATATTTCATATTATAATCCAATGAAACTAACTATGGAAATGAAATACACCACACTTCATCAATCAAAAGTAAACTTCATCATTCCTGGAAATGAGCATGTACTTTAAAGGTCAATCATGTATGAATTAGGCACATCTTGTTTCCATGAATCATTACTTAAAAGAAAACTAATCTGCAAAAGGAAAAGACTGTTCATGAAATCAAATATAAGAAGTAAATAAAGAAATAAACTAAAGTAAAAGACCACCATGATATATTTGGAGTGAGCTTAAGTCTCCCAAGAACAAGGCAACAAACTAAACTACAACATCATAAAACTAAATCAAAACATGTTATTTATAGAACTAAAGAATGACAATGTATATGACTAGAAATATCAAAATGATTTATTCTATTCCATCATATCTGGACGTTTCTCCAGGAGTCTTGTCCTTTGGAATGGAAAAGGAACTCTTATTTATACATGAGTTTTCTTTGAAACTAAGATAAACACTAATTAATTCATATCCAAAAATATCTCATGTGGTTACAACCTTTTGCTAGTATTTACAAAGTCAACAATATCTCCAAAATCTCTTAAGATATTAGATAACAAAACTAGTCAAGAACTTCATGATTATTTTCTATCCAAGGTACTTGAATGGTCATTCCAAATCTTCATCAAGTCTCTAATGGTTGAAGAATAAATTCGAATCTGGATCTAGGTGGTAAAAGTAAGCATTGTTACAAACTCCAAATGTACTTTTAATCATCACCAAACTAGCCCAACTTTCAAAGATAAGTGAAAGCATTTTATTTTTCCAAGATTTAATCATAAATTCACTTAAAACACTAAAACAAATGCATTGGAAAATATCTTGAACATAGTCCCACATAAAGCATAAAAATGGACTTAATACAAAGTCGAGAAACAAAAAAGGATTAAAAGTCAAGGGAAAGGTTGGTTAAAAGATGGCATTTTGGTGACCCAACATTTCCCCCCAATTGAATATGTTGCATGTTTGCATGCAACCCTTCATATCCATTGTGTGACTAGGTCTTCCTCTAAAATATTGGGCAGGCTAGGAGGACTCAAGTTAATCCTTGAAAATTTTGAAAAGGAAACACTACTAGAAAGACTTGAGTTGCAATTGAGTTTCTTGTTCTTGGTTCTTGTGTAACAACCACAAGTTTTGTAATTGTTGGTTCTTGTGTGAAAAAACTTACCATTTGATATTGAGTTTCAATTGAGCTTATTGTGTCTAAACCACAAGTCTATGAGTGCTAGTTATTTTGCGAAAACACTTAGCTCTCGAATTTGTTTTCTTTCTTACTACAACAAATAATCTTCTCCTCAAAAAACAAAAATATCATCAACTTTGAAAAATAAACCATGTGCATGCACTCTTTGAGAAAATGGAATTTATCTTATAAACCATATTCAAGCATCATGGATCTCTATTAAAACAAACCTTAGCATCCAAGCATCATGAATAAGCTATGCTTACCAATTGTGACCAAGTGTCATATCCACCATTTAGAAAAATTCCTCCAATTGGTCGTTACAGGAATTTCGATAGCACTTGTTGAAAAATGATCATGAGATAGTGCCTTCTTTATTTAACCTAGAGCTGATTTGATCAACATGGAACCATAACATGACACCTATGAACAAAAACCATATGACGGGTTTCTCTCTGAGGTAGTGCAAGTATTCAAATCGATGAGTTGTTATCATATTTATACAAGTTGAGATATGAATCTTGATAGCATATTTTTGACAAGATGTTGCAATTGAGAAATATCAAAATGATATCAATTAAAAAGTAGTGGTAGGAAATATAATCAACAAATCAATAATACACAAGTGTCGGTAAGGAAAACATCCCATGCCAGTGATTCTTGTGACATGAAGTACAGAGAATCACTTTTTGTTCATAAAATTCAGACATGTCTTTTATCTTCTTAACTCTTCTGTATGCTAAAATGTGTCGTTGAATTTTGCTTTTGACCGCTGGCTGTTAAAAATTTTGTTGCTGAAGAGAAATTCTAAGTTATGAATCTAAATTAAAGGTTGCATTTGATAATTGTGTATTAGTCACTGAGGTGATATAATCTGTAGTTTTAGCCATAGTTTGATGTTGATTCCATGAGAAACCAACTTGATAAAAAACATAGAGTTCACATTCCTTCAATTCTTTATTCATATGACTTGCACAATTTGCATCTTCTATGTTAATCTCTGATGACTCAAATGAACTTTGGCATGGTGAACTTTCACAATTTAGATTTTGTTAGTAATATCAAGTGGAGCACCGTCTAGAAAATCAACTTTTGATAAATCTAATGCATTCAATTTTGTAAATATCCCATCAACATCTTGTGCTACAACTTCCAACTCATGTATTTATCCATAATTTTTGTATTGTTGTAATATGATGAAGAATGTTGGCTTGAATTTGAAATAAAAAATATGCACGATCAATAGTTAATGGAATGGAGAATGTCATTTCCTTTTTTTGTGAGAACACCATCAAACATGCTACTGTATGTTGATAGCAGGGAAGATAAGAGGAGTCCACCTCTGTGCACACATACCTGTTGAGTATGCTCTTGTCTTTGACCACTTCGAGTGCCCAAATATGAAGAGGTTTCCTTGTGTACTGAACAATAATTCCAAATACCAAAGAAGAATAATGATTTTTTTCTTTTGTGCCAAACTTGACAAGGTTTCCCACATGCAAAAAAATATACGCCACAAACTCATTTTAAGGCCAAATCAAGTGATTCAAAATGGAGACGGTGTATTTTATCATTCCCCACCTTAATGCAATTCCAAATTTTCATTTTTATGAAAAAGGGGTATAGGTGTGCAACAATATGTAAATTCTAGCTTATCTTGTACACAATGGTAAAATAATAGAAATATGCCTTTAAAAATTGCTCACACATTCCTCCTTGGGAATTTTCAGAAAATGTTTTTCACACTTTACTCTAATGGTTATATTTTGCACAAAACCCATGTCTCAAAATTTCTTAATTTGTCTTCAAATGTTTGAAAATGATGTGAAAAACGTGATCTCGAAGCATATTTGACCATTTTTAAATTGTTGTTTGACTTTTGGTTGATTTTCTCTCCTACATAAACCAATTTGAGTTTGTTGTGATCTGATAGGAACCAAATCATGTCTTGATCATATAAAGTAACCTCCAAGTGGCATATTTTGATTTGAGGAAGCACAAATATATTAACCAATCAATGTGGTTATAAGATCTGCACTAGGTTATAGGATCTGCACTATGGTTATAGGATATGAGATGTAGTTACATAATTTGTTGAAAATTCTTTGTATTTTGATAGCATATGTTGAAGCATCCCCATATTACCTAAATCATCCCCCAACTAATGAATTTTGATTCAGAGTTGTGCTCATTTTCAAACCAATGAGGGTTATAGTAACATCAACAATAATATGCGGAGAAAATGTACATCACTATCTTATGAGGGTACACAGTATGTGATATGGGGTTAAATAGTATAATATTATGGGATCATAAGGTATGAAAGTCCCCCCCCCGCCCCTCCCCAACTGAAGATGTTTTCCATCCTTGAAAAAATGTGATGAATAGGGAAGGGAATATGCAGACACAAAAAAAAAGATAATGTAGGAATAGGGGATTTTCCAAATATATTTATTCTAGAATTCAAGGAATTATTTATTAAAGACTAGAAAAAAAAATACCTGTACCTACCTGAGATTTAAGTGAGTTATGCATGTGAGGGATCTTGTGATAATGGATGAATCTTCTAGTTTCTACTGCTGGATCATCGATTTGAAGTGAAAAAATATGATCTGAATCATGTTAATTTCTTCCTCTTGGTTGGAGGTGTTGTCGCAAGAGTTGAATATAGGCTGTAATAGAGCCAAGCCTTAGCACATTTAAAAAAGAAGATAATAATGGGCGATTGATCAGTTATTGGAGGCTTCTAGAACTAGGTCTAAGAGAAATTTTCAATCATTAAAAATAAAAAATAAAGAGGCATGACCTCATCTGCTAAATTAATTTTAAAATCATGAGGGTGGATAGAAGATAGGAGATAGACAAAACTGGAAGAAAAAGCCAGGTATCCAATTCTGATAAATCTAGCCTTCCTTTCAGTAGAAGAAATAACACCAAACTTTTAATATTTGTACATAGGTCTTGTCTCATTCACAACAAGATAGAGGAAAATATATGAACAAATAAAACTTGTAAATAAGGAAAAACAATTAAGATGCAGGTCTTGTTCTACTCACAACAAAAGAAAGGAAAAACTTCACTTGAAAGAATGCTCTTAATTAGTCATAGCAGAAGTCTCACTGAATTATAACCATTACAAGATGAATTAATGAATGGAAGGAGGAAATAGAAGTAATGAAAACTTCAGAAACAATAACACAGGAAGAAGACATAATCTAACATAACGAAGTGTAGAATCTCTTTGCTTCTGTTAAGTATTATTGAAAAGACTGCATTACATGTCCCAGCCTAAAAGGCTCTTGGGCTGTCCCACCCTCTATGAATCTGCAATCTATCTTTTTATACAAAATTTATCTCAATTGAAAAACCCTTGGATTACCCTTAACCTCTGCATGTGTTATTTATTCTCAATTAGTTGTGCTGGTGCTTTTCCTAACTCTTCGTTTTCTCCTGGATACATTTAATATCTTTTGTTCATATATTTATTATAGTTACCATGATCATTGGCACTCGGATTTCGTTATGAACGAAACTGATGGAAAATCCTTTAATTAACAATGATAATATTTCTGGAATGAAGTGTTCATCATGAAGAAACAAGCACCAAGGTTCATCCTTCTCATCTATTTCTATCATCTGTTCATTTTCCACCTGCGTGCGAATATTCAAAAGCTCAACTTTTGCCCTTTTTTTTCTTTGACATAGGTGTTTTTATTTGACAACCAGAACCCTTACCCATTGGCATTTGATACATGTGATTGAAACCCTAACTTTAGGCCTTCGGGCTTCAGGGGAAGGTAGGATGAGCTATTGAAATTTCTTCGGCGGTCAAAATCTCGGAAGCAAAACATGGTACTCGGAACTGTGAGCAAGACGAAAATTTGTGCGAGGAACCTTGAATTCAGGCCTTTGGGCTTCGAGCCTTTGGGATTCGGGGTAAGGGAGGTGACATGGATTAAAGATCCAAATTTATGGGTGCTATCCCCTTTCCTCTAGTCCCTCTCCTTCACGTGACCTCGAGCTATGACCTGGGGCTAAGCCTCTAGGCGCTTCCCAACTTCGGGTTTCGACTATCTAGCATGCGACTGATTTATTTTCACGTGAACTCCAAATTGGTGAAGTTACTAAGAACCTCATCAGTGGTTCATGCCCCATCTGACAACCAACGGTGGTGATATCTTCACGTTTCACGACTTCAGACCTTGGGATTTTTGACTCCTCGATACTCCGATTCGCGAATCCCTGAAAGAAATCACAACTAACGACTGTGTAACTTTCTCGGAACCGACGACCTGAGACGATCTCACTCCCTCTAGACAGATCCACGATCCATATGGACTTCAGGTTTCGTGACTTCAAATATTTTCTTCCCTCGCGAATGAAAACTTGAGAATATGCGAAGTCTGAAGGATTTTGAGGTGTAACCTCCCCGTACGTTTTTGAGATTTGACGGTTTTTCATGACCCTGATACCTTTCGAAGGGATCTCAATCGTCACTGAGAAAAAATCAATATTTGTTCCAACATAGGCTCCATCTAGGGATGGTTCTTTCCTATAAAGAGACAAGAACAGTAGACCACGTGCCTTCATCCATTGGGTGACCTAAAATCAACCTTGTCAATTGTGAAACCTATCATTTTACCTACGCCTGTTCTGAAACCAAAACCGTTTATTCACTGCAATCGAAGAGGTTTTTCACTCACTGAAATGATATACATATTGAAAACTAAAAATCTATTTTTGTACAGTGTATTCATTGGGCTATGGAGTCATAATGCCTTAAAAAATACTCGATGCGAAACTAAACTGGAAACATATTGAAAACTACCGTTGAACTCTAATGCTCGAAGTCAAGCTTATTTATATACATCACATACTCTAACTGATATCACTTCATTGTTCAAGTATAGGAAAATTTCCAAATCAACCAAGCGAATATCTGACTAACAAACTTAATTTTCTTCCATCTTTGAGAACGCAAATGATAGGAGCATCTACAAATTTCAAAACATACCTTGGGAGCAGGTACTTACAGTTTTGAAATTTAGACCTCAAGAAGTCAGAAATAAAAAATTTAATGCCCCATTTTGAATCCATATAAGCTGCTACTAGATCATAGAAGGAATGAGATACACCACTTTTGCAATTAATCCATACTTCCTTTTGCTGGGCAAGTTTTATGAAATGCCTTTGCATACATTGCCCACTGTTGATTTTTTCTTCTTCTGGCGTAAAAATGTCACACTGAAACTTACTGGTTTGTTTCTTAATAGTTTCTAAATAGGGAGGAGAGATCAGTTGTTTCAGCAAACCATGCTTATATCCTTCATCCTCTATCCAAAGATCTTCTTAATAGCTATCATACATAGGTTGATTTCTTTTATGATGCTGCTGATTTATTTTCTGTTGAACCAAACATTTTTGCTACTCATCATCTTCAGAAACATTTTCATCATATTCATCAAACAAAGGAGGACTGTCATAGGTTTTCATGTGTGATGAAGAATAAATATGCTCTTCTTCCTCTTCTGGATACTAATCATAAACATGTTGCTCATAGAAAGTTATGGAACATTGACTTTCAAAAATTTCTTTTTTGTGAGGATCTAGAAAAGATGGTTGAATATCAACAGACTAATTTTCATGAGGATTTACAACAGTGACCCTACTTGAAATCTCAATTTCATTTGGATGACTACAATTCTCCTGAAACTCTTTATGAAATGGATTTTTGGCAACACACAATTCATCATATTTCAAGGCCTTTACTTGATCATGAAACTGATAAGGAAGGGATTTTTCCATAGCAAAATGACTATGTTCTATATCAACAAACAATGATTGTATATGGCCCTCCATGAGTTGTTGGTCTTCATGAAGATCTAGACCAATGATTTCATCATCATGTTGTACAATTAAACTATTTTCGGCATCATTAGTGTTAAAAAACTCATTATGAAAGTATTCCTCTTGAACAACAGAATTAAAAATAGAGTCATATATGAATGAGCTTGAAACTAGCTCTTCATCTGAAAAATCGTTTTCATCCCCATCGCTGCAACAAATCAGGTTGTGATTGGGTTGAAATCCTTTTGAACTTTCTGCTTCATCTTCATGGAGTTTGGTTTGATCTTCTTCTTGAATATGATCACAAGAGCTATCGTATTCTGCTTCTTTATCAACAAACTCTTCCTCATGATGATCATCTTTATCAATTTGAGAAATTTCTGATATTTCTTCCTCCTTTTCAAGATAATTTGTTTGATCTTTTGGTTTTATGAATTCCATATTGCAACAATATTGAAAAAGGAGTTCAATTGAATAGATCCTCTTACAATGTTGATGAAAAACTATGTGGAAATATTTCAATGAAGGAATGTTGGAATGGGGTAAATATTTATACCAGAGTCTAGCATATCTTTCCAATGAAAACATAAACAGCGTCATGAGGACATATTCATGATGTACATCTAATTAATCCATGAGATTGTGAAATTAAAACAAGTGTTGAGCAGGATTGTCATCCACATATCCTTCAAATTTAGGAAGGACATCTTCCCGAATTTTAACGTCTGGAACAGTGTTTGGAAAACCATAAACATTTGTAACGTCCAAAGGAGAAAACCTCACAACAATCTGAGCAACGAATGAACTTGAAATTTTGAAACTAGTGGAGTCGCCAGTGAATCATGTAGAGTCTTCGAACCAAGGAGTTTCCAGGTGAATGATCACAACCAATTGAATGCCTATCCCTTGGTCACCATTAAGGAATAGATCTAAAATTTGTCGTCTCCCAGGGAAGATAACTTCTTTTCTTTGTCCCCAACAACAGAACCAGAAAATGTTGTCGCAAGAGTTGACTCTAGGCTGTAACAAATCCAAGCCTTAACAAATTTAAAAAATAGATAATAATGGGTGATTGATCAGTTATTGGAGGCTTCTAGAACTAGGTCTGAGAGAGATTTTCAATCATTAAAAATTAGAAATAAAGAGGCATGATCTCATATGCTAAATTCATTTTAAAATCATGAGGGTGTATAGGAGATAGGAGATAGAAAAAACTGGAAGAAAAGGCTAGGTATCCAATTCTGATAAATTTGGCCTTCCTTTCAGTAGAAGAAATAACACCAAACTTCAAATATCTGTACATAGGTCTTGTCTCACTCACAACAAGACAGAGGAAAAGATATGAACAAATAAAACTTATAAATAAGGAAAAACAATTAAGATGTAGGTCTTGTTCTACTCACAACAAAACAAAGGAAAAACTGCACTTGAAAGAATGCTCTTAATTAGTCACAGTAGAAGTCTCATTGAATTGTAACCATTACAAAATGAATTAATGAATGGAAGGAGGAAAGACAAGTAATGAAAAATTCATAAACAATAACACAGGAAGAAGACAGAATCTAACATAACGAGGTGTAGAATCTCTTTGCTTCTGTTAAGTATTATTGAAAAGATTGAATTACATGTCCCAGCCTAAAAGGCTCTCGAGCTGTCCCCCCCTCTATGAATCTGCAATCTATCTCATTATACAAAATTTGTCTCAATTGAAAAACCCTTGGATTACCCACAACCTCTACATGCGTTATTGATTCTCAATTAGTTGTGCTGGTGCTTTTCCTGACTCTTTGTTTTCTCCCAAATACATTTATTATCTTTTTTTCATATATTTATTATAGTTATCATGATCATTGGCACTCAGATTATGTTATGAATGAAATTGATGGAAAATCATGCAATTAACAATGATAATATTTCCGGACTGAAGTGTTAATCATGATGAAACAAGCACCAAGGTTCATCCTTCTCATCTATTTCTATCATCTGTTCATTTGCCACCTACATGAGAATATTCAAAAGCTCGACTTCTACCCTTTTTTTTCTTTGACAGAGGCATTTTTATTTGACAGTTGGAACCCTTACCCAGTGACGTTTGATACATGTGATTGGAACCCAGACTTTAGGCCTTCGATCTTCGGGGGAAGGGAGGATGGGCTATTGAAATTGCTTCGGCGGTCAAAATCTCCGAAGCAAAACATGGTGCTTGAAACTGTGAGCAAGACAAAAATTAGTGGAAGCAACCTTGACTTCAGGCCTTCGGGCTTCGGGCCTTCGAGCTTCGGGGGAAGGGAGGTGACATGGAGTAAAGCTCCAAATTTCTGGGTGCTAGCCCCTTTCCGGTAGTCCCTCTCCTTCACGCGACCTAGAGCTATGAACTGGGGCTAAGCCTCCAGGAGCTTCGTAACTTTAGGTTTCGACTATCTAGCATGTGGNAACCTTGACTTCAGGCCTTCGGGCTTCGGGCCTTCGAGCTTCGGGGGAAGGGAGGTGACATGGAGTAAAGCTCCAAATTTTTGGGTGCTAGCCCCTTTCCGGTAGTCCCTCTCCTTCACGCGACCTAGAGCTATGAACTGGGGCTAAGCCTCCAGGAGCTTCGTAACTTTAGGTTTCGACTATCTAGCATGTGGCTAATTTATTTTCACATGAACTTCGAACTGAAAGAGTTACTCAGAACCTCATTGATGGTTCACACCCCCTCCGACAACCAACGGTGGTGATCTCTTCGTGTTTCGTGACTTTGAACCTTGGGATTTTTGACTCCTCGATACTCCGATTCACGAATCCCTGAAGGAAATCATGACTAACGACTGTGTAACTTTCCTGGATCCGATGACCTGAGACGGTCTCACACCCTCTGGATAGATCCATGGTCCAAATGGACTTCGGGTTTCATGACTTTGGATATTTTCTTCCCTCATGAACGAAAACTTATGAATATGCGAAGTTCGAAGGATTTTGAGGTGTAACCTCCCCGTACCTTTTTGAGATATTACGGTTGTTCATGACCTTGATACCTTCCAAAGGGATCTCAACCATCACTGAGGAAAATTCAATATTTGTTCCAACAGGAGGAGCATAGGATAAGATCTAAAACCAAAACCTTTGTACCTTCTTATTGTTGGAAATAATCTATTGGATATGAACTTTTTATTTGAAAATATGGAACTTGCAAACTATTTTTAGTGATATGAAACCATAAATCATGGGATATTGACTTAGTGAACCTATGACATAATGCATGTGTTCATGTGATATTAAAGAATACCCATAATTTCACTAGATATTGATAAATACCTCCCAAAATACTTTTGTTGAACCCCCCTCCCAATACATATTTTGAATAAAATAAACCCTTATTTTTACTAGATACCTCTTTTTATACCCCCCAATACCTATAAATCCCTTGACACCCCATACCACCCCCCCCCTAATACCTACAATATATTGACTTGATTTTCACAATTTAAAAACCCCCTTTATGAATGAAAGTGATAAGATATTGGTCAACAAGGTGAAGGCCCCATGCCATAAAGTATTCAATTGTATCCAAACTTGTGGTACAATTCTATCCATGTGAATGAATGTGGTGAATTCTAACATGAGAAGAATTTGTTGGATTACCGATCATTTATGGATACCGTTAACCAACTCAAAATAACTCACTTTTAATGAAAATGAGTGTCAAGGTACCATAGTACAATATTACAAGTATGAATGAGTGTGTTGAAGTCGAGTCACCTGCGGAATCTATCAATCATGATACATTGATGAATTCCCCCTGTTGACAACAAGGAGGCCTACCATTAATGTATGCAATTCCTAATTTACTGTAAGATATATCTAATCTTGATCCTAGATAAGGTGTTGAAGTTAATGGGACACAATATGTTGGAAGGAGGGTCTTAAGGAATCCCACATCATCCAACTCAAGAATAGAACAAAATGATTTTAAGAACCATAAATGGAATATTTTCACTATCAAGTAGGGATATTTGACAAAAGGAAAAGGAAAATGAGGTAAGTCAGCATTGTAAGTGAGCCAAGTGAAATTATTTCATGGGTTAGGGGTGTATGGAGCGAGGAAGTATGGTAAGCTTGTGAAGGAAAAATGGGTCGAAGTCATGATCTAAAAAGTTTAAGGTTCACTAAATAAGAATATCAAAGTTTGGACTTCAACATGCATGGATTGTTCAGCTTGGGAGAAGGAAAAGAATGAATGAGCATACCATGCCATAATGGGATTTTGGAAGGATTCGTTTGGTAGTGATGGCATGGTGGGCATGACTTCTCTTTAATAATGGTATGCACTTGGTACATGTGTATGTATGGACGACATTCCCTTATTAAAAAAAAGTGGTCTTAAAAATCACATGTGCATAGATTGGCCTCATTGATCCTCCTAGAACCTACAAAAACTATCACTTTCCTACAATACAACATGAGATAAGGAATATAATAGGTGTACATGATCTCTTCATCCAAAACATATGAAAAAAATGACAATTAGTGCTTATGAAACAAATCCGAGGAAGATAAATAAAACAAAACACATTTTTTTACCCGTTGAGGAGTGGCAACCGCCTTACAATACTCAATAATGTTTGGTTGATAAAATATTCATTTGATGTCCGATTTGACTGATTCAAAATCTAGATTAAAGTGAATTCATAGGGATATCTATAGTATAAACAAGTTTTAAATATTTCTCAAATTTATTTTTCAAACATGATGAGGAACAACCTGCTTGATGGAGTTGTTTTCAAATTTCCTCCTAGACCAACAATTACTATTTTGATCGTAACTTTTCCATTAAAGTTTGGATAGATGAGATTCCACTTAGGGATTAAATTAATTTAATTTTTCCATACCCACTAGAAGAAGTTTTTAATATGAATTTTATCTGGTGTCCCAAAACCTCTGATGAAGATACCTAGAAGGGAAAGTTTTCATCACACTAGTTTAGGATAGGTAGTCACAAATTTGTGAATAAATTTTTCATACAAAGTCCAAATTGAGTAATTCAAATTGTGTGTTAAACTATGCTTGAAGAAATTTCTCCCCTACAAACAGGTTTTGAGGATGTGGTGATTTAACATACTATATTTTCTTGTGAACAGTCAAGATGTAGACTTGCCATGATGCATATTTTATGACCAACAATCAGTAATTTGGTCATACCTTTTTGATATGATACCCAAATGAAGTGATAAAAATTTGGTTGGAGACTATATTCCAAGTTCTATCTACCTTAGAAATAGGTTTTAAAAGTTATCAATTTTAGTCCCTCAAATCTCGACTGTCCCAACTCTGGTTTTAAGAGGATTCCGAAGTCAATTTGCTACAAAATTTAAAAAAATGACCATTTTCTACCAAAATATGATTTGTGTATGTGAGGTTCCTAGTGAGTGTGTCTATGATAATGTTTTGAGTTCATCCCCCCAAAAATATCCAATACCCATCTTATAAATTTTAAGCATAATTTTTAGAAAACTTATGGTACGTTGATGAATTTTTAACAAATCATCACTCTATTATGCAAATTTGAACAATACTTTTTCTCACAAATTAAATAAATTAAAATGAATTGTCCTTTGGAAAGCTCCTATCCTTCCTTTGAAATTATCCTCCAGATGCATCCCTTCTCCTGTATATCTTCCTGCCAATGTCTTAGTGGATGGAGTATTTTTTATTGCACCATGAGTGAAAAAGATTGAAATGATTTATCAAGAAATATATCTAATTCTATTTATACATTACTAACATACTTTATATTCAGTGTAATAGAGTACCCACTATAGGGGATGTTTCAAGATTTTATACTACATAAATTCTATAGAGAGGTCGTCTTTGCATCTTATCGTCTCTAATCCATCGTATTTAGAATGTTAGCACCAAAATTTATCATATACAAGAAAAAAAGAACCATTAATTCTCTAATTATTTCTATTCAAAGTGCATTCTAACTATGGAAAAAAATTATGCAAGAAACTATGTGCAAAAAAAAAACTTGGTTTAAAAATTGGTTCAAAGAAACTAATTGACAATCTCTTCAGTGCCAATTAAAAAAAAACAAATGATATACTACAAGCTTTCCAGTTTATTTATCATTTCCACGAAAATAATGACAAAATGTCAATCGATCTATATGTCTAAATCATGTTACATTTATTTATCAATACAATAATACGTGAATTTGTGTAATGCAAACACAATATGTGCATAATTATATTATTTGTAATATGATTTATCTATAATGCTCAATGTTGATCCTACTTGTGAAATCAATTGCATAAAATAAATGGAATGAAAGGAAGATTCATCATTGAATTATACCTTACTATATCCATGAGTGTGGTAAATCAGGTTGTATTTAAGTGTTCAATCTTCAAGATCTGAACCTTCTACAAAAATATTCCATTTGGTATATTTCATAATACAATTAAATTGATCCAGGTGGATATTGGTGGCCACCCACATATTCCAACTGGCTCCTTGTGTCTTTTTTTTGTTCAACACGTTCTTCTGTACTACTGTGTAATTGTGAGTTTTACACTTCTGGTCCTATCTAAAGCCCCACACATCCTCCAGGTGGATACAGGTGGCCTCTCACCTAATCCAACTGGATTATTTTGTATGTTTTCATGTCAACACATCTTTTTGTACTTCCAAGGTCATTTTGGAGCCCTAAACGTTGTTTTTTGGGCTTGCCATAGTCAAACTATAGACAGAGTTAGAGTTTGGCGGCGGAATGTGTAGTTCTATGAAAGACCTTTCCAATTGGTTATCACGCACCTAAAACAGGGGTCGTATGCAAAATTTATGACCCTTGGAAGTTGAGGTACCAAATTACACCAACTTACCCATAGGGCCCACATGAATTTTAGTGTTTCACCTTCTAGGGTTAGGTTTTTGGATGTCTAGGGTTTTGGCATTCATGAGTAATATCCAAAAGTTCTCTGGAGCCTCATTGTATTCCATTCTTCTCAAACATATGCGGGTAGCAGCTACATCTCTTCTCAGAGATAGCTACCACCATTCGAGAAAGTGTTTAAGTTCTGCAGTTTTATAGTTTCATTCTATTTCATTATTTAATAGAAGATATTGTTCACTGGATATTTGTGTTATTCTTCATATCTCTGTGTTTATTGTATTCAGTCTATTAATCAGTTCATTCCACTCCTAAATCCAGATCAATGGTATCAGAGTGGTCTTCTCTTCATTTATTTTTCTTCGTGCATGTCCCCAACAAGATCTGGGTACAATAGGTTGGGACTCGAACCAATTGAGCCATTACAAGATCGGTCGCACCGAGCCTGACAACAACCCATGGGGGATGAAAAGAAAGATGATGGAGAAGGAGATCCTATTAAAATGTTTCTCAAGGAATATCTCATGCGACAAAGGAACGAAATGATGGACAAATTCGCGCAGATCCTTCGACGACTGCCCACAGGAGAAACATATTCATCAAGCGGCCATGCAACCCCCTTCAAGGTACAGGTAAATTTTGATATTCCATTATTTGAAGGACAAATAGATGCAGATGTTGTAGATAAATGGTTGAATCTACTTGAAGAATAGTTTTCAATCCACAAATTTTTCGATAGGGAAAATATCACTTTTTCACTCCTCAAGGCTGTTCCCCATGTTAAAGACTGGTGGGATACTTACTCTGAGAAAAGGGCCATGGAGGAATCTGCAATTTTTGTGGTGTCCCCTACATGGGATTCCTTTCGGGATGCCATCAAAGAACAATACTAACCTGTTGGAAGCTATGAGGACCAATACAACATATGGACAACCCTATGTTAAGAAAGGGACCAAACAATACTAGATTTCACCAATATTTTCCATACCCTATGCACCAAATTGGGTATCAAAGACTCTGATTGTCATATGGTGCTCAAATACCATGATTGTTTTCATAGATACATTCAAATAGAAATGGAGTTCCTGGACATCACCTCATTGGTCATGAATTATAGATACATTGTCAAGATCGAGCATAAATTCAAGAAGAAGTGGCGAGAGTTTGTATCTGCAAACCCCTCACAGCTGAAACAAGGAAAAGGCAGCCCCAACCCACATGAAAAGGGACCAAGTTGAGATGGTCGCCCTCAAGACAACTAGTCCAAGACGCAACACAAGAATGGAAATGAGAAGATGAAGAAGGACACAGGAAAATTGTGTGAATACCATAAAATTCTTTGGCACAACACCGAAGAATATCGTTCCAATCAGTCCCTCATGGCTGATCTGAAGGCTTCTGAGTCAGAGGTCGATTCTGATTATGAGTCAAATATTGAAGAAGGGAATCAAATTATTGATGCTGAACCTAGTGCCACTATCGCTACCACCAAAGTTTGACCAAGATAACTAGAAGAACCAAAGGAATGGGAACGCCTCTTTTACTCGTAGATGTGGGTCAAGGGGGCTCCAATTCATTTCATTGTCGACAATAATAGTCAGAATATTTTGATTTCAATAGAGGTCTTCAAGCAGTTGGACCTTCCAATGACACTATTCCTACATCCCTACACCATCGACTGGCTTCACCAAGGAAGAGTTCTCTGTGTCAGCCAACAATGTCATCTTCCCTACAACATCACGCCTTTCAAAGATGAGGTACTGTCTGATATTTCTCCCCTTGAAGTTTGTGATGTTATTTTAGGACAACCATATTTGTGGAAGTGTCATGGTGTGTATGATTCTAGACCCCGTAGTGTTATTATTACTTTGGGTAGACAATTGTACAAGATCCCAGAGGTAGCATCGCCTACTGCTATTTCTTTAATATATGCTAAGCAATGCAGTAAGGTCATTTCAAAGAACGGGAAGTTCTTCTTATTTGTGATCCATGCTCATGGTAAGTAGAAGGTCACCGCCACATCCATTGCCTCTACAAAAATCATTTCTTTGCAGCAAAAGCAAGTGGATGGGATCATGGAAGAATATAGAGACATCTTCACCTCACCTACAGGGGTACTGACACACTGCTAAGTCAAGCATCCAATTGATTTGACCCTCAACATGCCTCTACCTAATGGACCAGTCTATCAACGCTTGCTGATGGAGAATGCCAAAATCAGGTGTAAGATCCAAGTGCTTCTTCAAAAGGGGAACATCAGGACCAACTCCTCCCCTTTCGGAAGCCCGATTGTACTGATGTAGAAAAAGGACGGGACTTGGTGATTCTGCATTGATTACGGAGCCTTAAATAAAATCACAGTCATGAAATGCTACCTCATTTCTAGGATTGATGACCTTCTTGACAAACTCAAGGAGGTAAATTTATTCAGCAAGATTGACCTAAAGTCTAGCTACCACTAGGTTCCCATCAAACCAACTGATGTATGAAAGACCAACTTCAAGTCAAAAGAAGGTCTCTACGAATGGCTAGTCATGTCCTTTGGATTAACAAATGCACCGACCACTTTCATGAGGTTGATGGATGATGTATTGAGACCCTTCACCAACTCCTTTTTGGTAGTATATTTGGCTGGCATTCCCATCTTTAGCAAAACATGGGAGGAGCACATGCGACATATTCAACAGGTTTTTACCACTTTGCAACAACACAAGATTTATTCCAATTTGGAAAAAATCTCTTTTGGCATAAATAGGGTCCAATACTTGGGATACATTGTTGATGAGCATGGGGTACAAGTTGATCCAACTAATATCCAGGTCATCCATGACTAGCCAGACCCGACCACACCGACTGAGCTTCAAATCTTTTTGGGACTATCCAACTTTTACCGACAGTTCATGTTGGGATTATCCCATATTGCATGGGCCCTCTGCCAGGTGACCAAGGGTGGTGGAAAGGCCAAGTTCATGTGTGGGAAGGGTAAGGGAAAGTCAAATTACTAGGAAATATTACGGTTTGATACCTCTAAACAGGAGCCTAAAGGGAAAATAGATGCACCAGATGGAAGTTGAAAGAAGAAGACATGTTAATATTTTGGAAATACTGGACATATGGATAAGGTCTACTATAAGAAGAGAGATGATTTAGAGGAGAAGGTTAAATTCATTTAAGGAGACGTGTCCTATGTATGATGACCTACTGATAATTTCACGTTCCAAGTTGAAACTTCTGAAACCTTGTTGTCTCACTCTGTGTAGAACTAATGGGTAGTCAAATCTGGGTGAACACATCACATGGCTAAGGATGCCTCCTTGTTCATGTGGTTGGATGAAGCTAAGAAGAGAAAAATCTATGTCCATGTCGACTTTTTTTGTGAAATGGTAAAGACATAAGGAAGATGGTAAGGATTACACCTTTGAAGTTTTCTATTGTATTTTGATTACTGATCAATATAAATTTCTTGAATAAGGCAGGATTGGTGGTAAACATCAAGCCCACTTTCTTAAAGGTAATGGAAATTCAAATTACTAGGAAAGAGTATGGTTTGATACCTCTACACAAAATCCTAAAGGGAAAATAGATGCACCCCCTGGAAGTCAAAATAAGAAGACATGTTAATATTTTGGAAATACTCGACATAAGGAGAAGGTCTACTATAAGAAGACAGACAATTTAGAGGAGAAGGTTAAATTCCTTGAAGGAGACATGTCCTCTGTATGATGACCTACTGAAAATTTCACCTTCCAAGTCGAAACTTCTCAAGCCTTGTTGTCTCACTATGCGTAGAACTAATGAGTAGTCAAATCTGGGTGCACTCATCACATGGCTAAGGATTCCTCATTGTTCATGTGGTTGGATGAAGCTAAGGAGAGAAAAATCTATGTTGTTGGTCAGGGTGATGTTACCTATCAACATGGGAAAATTGTCTATGTATATCATGTGTCAAACCTCAATTCCAATATGTTGTTTGTTTCTCAGTTAAAACAGATAGGTAATATTGTTGAATTCTTTTCACATCAGTTCAATTTTCATGATTTGAAGAAAGGTAAGTCGATTTTCGTCAAAGGGATTCTCGACCCGAAAAATGATTTATATAAATTATGTGACATGACTCGACTTGAAAGTGAATCAAATACTCTCTTTGCTCACACTAATGAACGTAGTCGAACTTGGGATGAACGACTTAGACACTTGAATTTTTGAAGTCTGTAGGCACTAGAAACTCAAAAAATGGTTGCTGGTCTACATAAAGTGTTTCTCTCCGAAGGTGTTTGTAAAGGATGTGTTCTTGGAAAGAATAATCAAGCACCATTTGACTCTGTCAAAGAGTGTAAAGCATAGAACCTACTAGAGCTAGTTCATAGTGATGTATGCTTCATCAATCTACCTTCCCTTGCTGGTGCAAGGTACATTTGAATTTCATTGATGATTTCGCTCATTGCAAATGGGTCTATTTTCTAAAAAATAAGAACCTTGTATTTGAAAAGTTCAATGACTTTAGGGCCATTGCTGAAAAGAAATGTGGAAGACCCATCAAGTTTTGGAGATCAGAAAATGGTGGTGATTATGTAAATCGACCTTTTGAATACATTGTTCGATTTGGCATTGAATGGAAATGATTAGTTACCCACACACATAAGGAAAATGGCATTGCAGAATGCAAGAATCAAATTTTATTTGAAATGGCTAGATGTATTTTGTAGGCTAAAGATCTTCCCTCTCACTTCTGGGATGAAGCGGTTTATTGTGCAAAATATCTGCTCAATTACATCTCGACTAGAGTTGTTCCTTCCATGATTCCATTCGAATGATGGCATGGAAACAAAACTTCAGTTGGAAACCTCTGTGTGTTTGGATTTGTTTCCTGAGATCATATTTCTAATGATTGTAGAAAGAATTTGAATGCAAATATTCATGCTTGCATCATGATGGAATACTCCGAAGAGTAGAAATCCTATCAACCATTTGATCATGTCAAATGACAAATCATTATCAAACACAATGTATGGTTTGATGAGAAGTAATATTGCATCAATTTGTTGCATGCCTCCTTTGGATTGATGTAGGATGATCCCTTTGATGTTTTCTTTGACACCAATACTCTTGTTCCATTTTTCATTCCTTCCATTGGAAAGTCAAACTTTGTTACTATTTCGACTGGACAATTGATTAATTCATTGGTCTCTATTTTGACTTTTTCACCATCTCTGTTGAATGAAATGCCTATGAATTTTGATCGACCTATTGTTGTAAAACAAATTTCACCTATTTATTATCTACCCCATTGGACTATAAAGGCAATTGAAGCTAGTGGAGTTGATGCCATTGATCCAAATTACAAACTCAAAGTCTAAAGAAACATGCCAACGTTTTCTTGATGACTCATGTACTTGGAAATTATGATCGTTTTTCCTACTCATATGCTCAAGGATGACTTGGATGGGAACATGCTATGCAAACAAAAATTAATTCTTTGTTGAAGAATCACACTTGGGACTTGGTTCGCCGACTGCAAGGAAATAAAATTTTGAAGTGTCGATGGGTCTACAGGAAAAAATTTACCTCGCAAGGTGTTTTTGAGAAACATAAATCATGTTTGGTTGCAAAAAGATTTTCTGAACAAGAAGGTATCGACTACACAAATACCTTTTCCCCTATTGAAAAAATGAACTCTGTTCGACTGATTCTTTCCCTTGCTGCTCGTTTTGGATGGAAAATCCATCAGATGGATGTGAAGAGTTCCTTTCTTCATGGAGACTTCTTTGAAGAAATTTTCATGGAAAAACCACCTGGTTTTGTGACATATTATAACCCAGTTTGTCGAATCAAGTAGTCACTTTATGGTTTGAAGCAAGCTCCCCAAGCTTGGTATGCTAAGATCAACAATTTCTTTCTTTGACTTGGTTTCAAAAGTTGTGAATTTGATCATATCTTGTATGTAATCCATACCAATGGAGACACTTTGATTTTTTTTGTATACATAGATGATCTCCTTTTTATCACAAGATTTGTACATGTGCAAATCCCACCACAATATCCCGAAATTTTACGTAATTATGGGAGAATCTACCACTGTCACCTAAGTAGAGACTTCACTAATTTTAGTGATGGAAGAGGTCCACTAGAAGGGATGATTCCTTGGTAACCTCAAGGGATCAAAAAGAAATTTTAGTAGACAAGCATACCACTCCCTATATTGATCACTGAATGGTTGGTCTAGGTCAAGGAAAGAGAAGAGGTTTGAAGATGATTTGGTACTTTCCTGGAACAAGAACACTTTGTAGCATATATATAACTACTTCCAAGAAAAAGTATGCAATAAAGACCTATTTTATACAGTAGACAAGTTTTATTTGTATGGTTGTTGCAAATTACAACAATAAACCAGTCTTATAATAGAAGTAATTAATTTGTAACAACAAAAATAATAGGTGTTAAAAAATACCACAATTGACCATGAAAATTAAACATACAACCAATAGATTATTATCCAATTATTAGAGGTAATTTCTGAATGAGTTAAGAACCTTTAGATGAGTGTATGCAACAATATAATTCTATTTTATATGGCTATAAAAAACTTTTATAACAATAGTAAGAAATATTGTGAGTTTTCTAGGGTTAGAGTTAGTATAGTTAGTATAATGCTTGGGATTTTTGAGAGAGAGTTGTATCAATCATTTCACCACAAGAGTGTTGTAATATTAGTGACTTTATAAGGTTATGGAGTCTTCTAGTGCAACCAATATTGAAGTTTGATCTACTTGAAACCAACAGGTAGGATCTAAACCATAAGGTGCAATCAAATTTGGGCCCTAGAAACCATTTCTCCCTTATTGTAGCTTCAACTAGGTCAAAGATCAATTATCTAGGGATAAAATCCTAAAGTTCTAGCACTTTAGGGAATTAGGGTTCTAACCCTAGGAAGGAAAATTAACCAATTTTAGGCAAATAAGACCTTGTAAGAGGAATAATCACTTATGTTCCTCTCTTAGGGTTTAAATAAACAAGTATTTTTGTAACAAAATAACAATTTCATCATAAACATTAATACAATGAAAAAAATTGCAAAAATTTACTTCATCCAAGAAACCAAGATAATTTCACCCTAATTGCATAAATATCCATCTAAAATCAGAAAACCATCCATAAAAGATCCTCTCCAAGCATAGCGCATGAGAGAGAAAGACCAGTTACCCACAAAAGAGATAAAATTTCAAAAGTGTCACCCACAATGGTGAGTGAAAGATGATGATAAAAATGAAAGTGAGGGTAGAATTTTTATAAGAATAACATAAAACATTTGTCCACATAAAATGTCAAAAAAAAAAATAGAAGTGTGGCTGACCCCTCATTTAACCCTTTACAAATTGCTAAAGTGTAAAAATAAATCATAATGAGTCACACGTGTGAGACGTCAAGTCCTATTGGGCAACAGGGAGGCCTCTAAAGGCCACATGGAATCACTCTAGAGTAGCGTGGGAGAAAGTGATGTCTCTCACCAAATTTCATTCCATGCATCGTCAGTACCCCATGTGTGCATCAAACCCTAGCTTCATCATACCCTAGAAGGTGATGTCATCACCATAATAGGGCCAATGTCCAGGATCCAAGTGTTGTGTCAAGGCCTTGGGGAGATGAATCTCATATTTTCACTATCTCTTATTCTATGTTGCTAAAAAAATCCATAATCCTACTACAAAATAAGTATTGGGTTACTTTGCCCAGACTATGTGGCTTCTAGCCTATCTATGTGTCATAATGAATGAATCTTCTCCTACCAAGCCCATATGTCCATCATTCAGGGTTCTAAGGATGTGAGAGACAATGTATGAGGGTGGTGAGTCATTAGATGACCCACTGCTCTCCATAACATGTTCCAAGGTCCTACAATAAAGGAAAATAATCCCTCAAAGAACCATGTCAGGGCCATCCAAAACAAACCAAGGTATAAAACATGGTTAGCCAAAGTTCATAAGAAACATTAGTCTTTAAAGAATTCAAAGTAAGATGTAATTTAATATATAATCTAATTAAGACAATTCACCCCAATATCCCCTTCAAGTAGCACACCAACTCAAGACCCCATGTGAGTTTCCAAGTTTAAGTATGGGAGGGCCTTCATCTAAACCTATTAGGTGTACCACCTAGAAAGGAAATAAAAATAACATAGGTAGAGAGATAGGTATCGAGAGTGATAGGGAGAGTAAAATCCCTTCAAGATTAAGGGTGATAGTGATATGGTTTTAGGGTTTACTTCATGATTTATGGTTCCATTAAATCCATTTCTATGAGTGCCTTTGTGGAGGGTGTGATTTCTCTTGATTTACCCCATATTTACACGTTATTTTTTCCAAACCCCTTTATTAGCAATATTTGTAGTCCGATTAATCATATTTTCAAGTCCCCTTTCATAAAGTTTCAAGATTTTGCATTTCTATTTGGGACTGGGGTGATAATCGAAAGAGCAGAGCTCAATTTTGGACTGGATTTTGTTAGTCCTTTTGTAATCTAGATTTATGAGTAGAAAGAAATGAATAATAGACTGAATAGAATAAAACATATATATGGAGAACAACAACATATATCCAATGAACAATAACTTCTATTGAATAAATAAAATAGGTTGAAAATGTAAAATTGCAGAACTGAAAACAACTTGCTCAAAAGGTGGTATCTATCTCTCAGAAGAGATGTGGTAGCTAAGCGCATGCTTCTAAGAAGAATGATTAAAATGAGGCTCTAGAGGCTTTCTTAACATTACTCATGAGTGTCAGAACCCTAGACATCCTAAAACCAAACCCTGGGAGATGAAACACCAAAAGTTATGTGGGTCTCGATGGGTAAGTTGGTACCTCAACTTATTGAGGTCATAAATTTTGCGTACAAACTCCGTTTTAGGCGTGTGATAGCCCATTGGAAAGGTATTTTTGAGAAATACACATTCTGCCATCAAAATATGAGTCTTTCTATAGTTTGACTATGGAAAAAAAAAAAAAAAAAACACTATTTGGGGCCCCAAAACAACCCTGGAATTACCAAAAGATGTAATGACATGAAAAAATCCAAAATAAGCCAGTTGGATTAGGTGGGTGGCCACCAATATCCACCTGGAAGCTATGTAGGGCTTCAGAAAACCCTGGAAGTGTAGAAACCACAATTACCAAGAATTACATAAGAACATGCTAAACTAAAAAATGTCAAGAGGATCCAGTTGGAATAGGTGGGTGTCCACCAATATCCACCTGGATCAGTCCTATGTTGATTAAGGTTGGTTTTCATTGATGTAAAACCTTGAAGAAAGTATGGTAGAACAAAGGTTTGGGTAATGGACCCAAGTTTGTTTGATGTATAATGGTATGCATTTTAATATAATTGAAGGTAAGACTATTCTATATGGGTAGTACATGTGATGCCATTTCTAGTGGTATGTATAATTTCACATAACTCCTCACAGTTAGAGAGTTATGTCCACGTGAAGTTGGAGAACCCAGGTTTGGGTGATGGACCCAAGTTTGTTTGATGGATAACGATATGCATTTTGATATATTTGCAGGTAACATTATTCGATATGGATCATACATGTCATGTCATTTCCATTGGTATGTGGAATGTCACATAACTCTTCATGGTTAGAGAGTTATGGCCATGTGAAGTTGGAGAACCCTCATGAGTCATTCGAAAGCCCCAAAAGGTCAAATTAGTCAAAGTGGTTTAAGAGATTTTTAGAAGGTAAATAATAAATTGAAGTGATGAGTGTACTATAATTCAAAGTGAATACAAAAGAAATTATTTAAATAATAAATTTAATGGAGAAATTACTAAGTTGACAAGTGGTTAGAAATGGGTTAGCCCTATGTTGGCACCAGGTCGAAGTGGAAAGAAGGATGATCATGGGAAAGAAAGCATGAAAAACTGAAGTAATAGCTGGAGGAAGAACAACATGCATGCATGCAAGAAAGCGTGCACAAGGAAAGCGACAGCTGGAGGAAGAACAACACACACACATGGGAGGAAGACCTAACGTCGGTAGGGTTAGGGTTTTGGTAATACATTGTAAATGGCCTAAGAGCCTGATATATATAAATATAGATACACAGGTATCATATAGAGGTTGGTTCTCTTTTGTATTAGTTCAACTTTTGTAGTATTCCATCATAGTTATGTACAAGTTGATGCGTTATGTAATACTGCTATGAACCATTTTTGTAAGCTGGTAAGCTAATAACAGAGGAGAGAAGGAAGATCTGAGAATTAGATTGCAGGCTATGGATCCTGGTGCAATCTAGTTCACCTCATACATATCTTACCCATCTGAGGAGAATTGTAAGTGCACGACGCTGAAGATGCATAACTACCATAATAAGAGAGCCAAGAGCCAAATCTTTGTGGACGTATCCTAGGAGGGGGTGAACCACTGTAATATCTATGTAATGTCATGAATGCATGTACATCTTTGTTTTCTTTCAGCAGTTAGTTGTTATGCTTAATGAATGAGTTAATACATTGTTATGAAATACGATTGGGCTGTTCGGGAAATAAACTATTAAAGATAAATGCGCACCCATGAGTAATAGTAGATTGCAATCACCATTCGTAGTATATGGCTCTGAATAATAAACCCCTATCTCATACTCAATCCTAGGCTATAAACACTTGAGTCTTACAACCACCCATTTAAATCTATCTCGAGTGAGACTACGCAGTGCACTCTGTGTATTGTGTTTCCTTCTAGTTTACCAGGAGGGCTGATAGTTTTAGAGGCTTTGTTGGAAACCAGAAAGACATGAACCATGGGTCAATAACTCAACAGTAAGGGAGAGTAATAACCAAAAAATGGTTCTTTTGTCGTGTTAATAGGAACAAGAGAGGAGTGAGTAGATGAGAGAGATTGAACGAAAAAAGAATGAGTGAAACAAGAAGAGAAATGAGCCATTAGAAGGGAATGTTGAGACCTTGGAACGCCATGAAAGAAGAAATCGAAGGTTGGTTGAGAACCAAAGAGATAGAGTTTTCATAGCAAGACAATAGAAACCCTAGAATCACACCTCAAAAATATCTGGAAAAATACGTGTTTATTGATTTACACGAAGTCTTTTTCTATGATTTTCCACATCTACTATAGGAGGGGATACTAATCTTGAAGGATAACCAAGTGACGAAATAGATTCGACAACTAGATTGGACCCCAGTATAGATTGAGCAGTTACAACAGGTGAACAACAAATTCACCCATGTAGTAGACTTTTGTCTTGACAGTATTGTGGCAGGTTTCATCACCAAATTTGTAGTTGACACAGCGAAGTCATACAACGCAGTAGAGAAAGAATTTTTATGTGGACCTCCAGGAAGGTAAATTCAACCCTTGTATAGTTATATTAAGATACTGCTATATAACAAAGGTGTAATGACAATGGAATCATACAGCTAAAATTCCCTGCGTGCATGGGGGAAGGGAGGAAACACTGACAAAGAGAGGATAAATGGAAGGAGGTAAGGACAAAGGAAATAAGAAGGAGGAACCCTTGAACCTGATCATGATGGATGAAGACCAACTCAAGTGGATCTTGGCATCATCAGGAACGACGCGTAGCGGAGTACCCTACCAATATAATGTGAATACCAAGAAGAGAGTCATAGCCGCGAGGGAAGGCTTGGTGAGCGATGAGGAAGAGGTAAAGGATATCTTGGATGTGGAGAAGATTGAGGAAATCCTATGCGCAACATATGAGAGGAAGACGAGAGGCCCAAGAATGGGAGGAGAAGGAAACCATCCCATCCATATTAATGTCAGTGTGGAACCCATAAACCCATGTGCAACTAATACACCAAAGAGAACACCACCATTTAGACAATCGAAGTTCGGAGGAAGTCCAATAGCAAGAAACACATCTACACTAGGAGCAACAACTGGAGGAGCCAGTTCAGGAAACACTAGTCAAGTATCTACATCATGCAGAGGAGGTAGTAGTTCAATATTTAGAATGGCAAGACACGATCCCACTATTAGATTACCAAAATTTTGAGGGGAAGCAACATAAGACCCTAAGAAGAATTTGTTCATTTGTGCAAATATCTGGGAAGCAAAGAAGATCATTGATGAAGATACAAAACTCGTGTAGCTAGCGATTACGCTAAGAGATCACGCACTAGACTGGTACATGAGTCTAGAGACAAACAATGCCCCTTGGATGACAAGGACACTGACAGACATTAAGAAGCTACTATTAATGATTTCCAGAAGCCGAGCTTAGAGGATCAATATATGAACGAGATGATTGAAATAAGATAGAAACCAGAAGAATCTGTATGGGATATTGATCAAAGATTCAAGCGACTGAAGGGAAAGCTAAAATACCTTATGACCGAGATGAAGCATCAACACCTATTTGTAAAACCACTACTCCCACACTTAAAATATCCCTTAAGACAACAGAAATTTTAGATGCAGGAAGAGGCTCTGCAGGCAGCCTTGCAACTGGAAGAGAACCAGTACCAGTAGATGGAACCAACTATTGAGGAACTAAAGGAGGATTTGAATAATCTAACATTTTAGTTGAACCAAAATAAGAACAAGGACAAACGAGAAGTCGTTTGGTGCACCACATACATGACGGAAGGACACCACAAGAATGAATGCCCAACATTTGTGCAATATATGGAAATAGCTATGCCGAATCTGCTACCATAGGGAGGATTATGGTGAAAAATATGCAAGAAACCGGGTCACGACCCTTATCACTGCACGATGATGCAGAAATACCAGATAGTTCCAAAGAATTCATATTGCACCTTTTGTAATTCAGTGGGCTATGACAATAAAGATTGCAAAACTATGGAGCTGATGTGGGAAAGAAAATCATATGCATACAGGGTATAGGCTGAAAAGATGACTGGGCAAGCAACGCCACAGTTCAATCAAGCCCCACCTCCATACAACATTGTGCAACAGTAGTACAATGCTGTGCAACAACCATACAATAATGTGCAGCCGTAGTATAACCCGACACAACCCTAGTACAATACCATGCAGTACAATTAGGAACCACAGTATAACACACCGAGGGGTGACCGAGTAGGATACTGAGGAGGAGGATGATCCAGAGGAGGTTTCAAATGCAGTAGAGGACCAGTCACATGTCACGACTGTCAGCAACTAGGACACTATGCACGGGAATGTCCACTTCCACCAACAACTTGTATGTATTGTCATGCATAGGACCACGATACAGAGGAATGTCTGACACTACTAGTAAAGATTCAGGAAAAGAGGAACCAGAACAATTAGAATGTTCAGTGGATTTCAGCCGAAGCAAGGGATGATGAATGAAACATCAACATAGTCACTCGTGGAGGAATGAAAATAGGCACTGATGCAGTTCGATAGGAACCAACACAGAACCAATGGGTAAGTAAGAACACTGAACCAAGAAAGAATTTCAACGTGCCAAAAGAAAAGGATACCTTTAAGGAAGCCAAACAAGAATTTTAGAAGGAGGACACAACGTTGACTTCAACTGCACAACCATCCAAGGAATCCCTAGAATATGAGATGCCACCCTCACTTGATCATACCAATGGAATGCAACCCCTGGGACAATTAAGTACAATCAAAGGCCTTTTAAAATCATGCATAAAAGTATTAAGTGATCCTTCATCTATGAAAATATTGCAAAACATACTAGAGAAATATAGTAGCGAGACGGAAGAAAAGCTAGAACCCAAAACCATCAACCACCTACACACAAGAAGAAGAACAAGCAGGGAATTTAGACTAAATGATAACATTGGGGATTTCAATATGGGAGACATTATACTAGACCTAGGATCCGAAGTGAATGTGATACCAAAGATGACATGGCAATGCATGGGAGAACCAAAATTGGGATACTCAAATGTCCAATTTAAACTAGCAAACAAACATAGAGTCATACCAATAGGTAGACTGAAAGGAATGGCAATAGATCTTGATGGAGTGCATACTAAAGCAGATTTTGAAGTCATTGAAATAGTAGACGACACAACACCTTAATTGACATTGCTTGGTATGGAGTTGGCATTTGAAAACCAGGCCATAATCAATTTGAAAACCAGGAAAATGACATTTGAATCTGGAGAATACAGGGTCATAGCACCACTAGATCCATCGGAAGGGGAGAGGTTCATAGAACCCACTTGCCTAGACTTAGAGGATACCGGAAAGTTGTAAAAAACAACTATGCGCGATGAGGATTACATAAACCCAACTGAAGATGGGGTACTCAGTTGGTGGAGCATTAATTCATGCACAACAGACTCAAACACTGGATTAGAAAACTGGCAGGAGAGACTACACGAAGTATCCACGTGAAGATGTGCAAGAATAGAACGCATAGTAAGATGGGTAGGCATAGAAATTAGAGAACCACCCAATTTTCATGGACTAAATGATTTGGAAACATTCTTGACACAATATGAAGATGAAGTATTAGAAAACTAGCTACTGTTAGCACTTGACTTAACACTCAAGGCCACACCCACAATATGGTGGGGCACACATAAAGTGACCATCATAGACTGTTATCAATGTAAGTGACTATTGCACATAAGGTTCGACGTAGAACAGGAATACAACCAACAACATAAATATGAAGGACAAGAGGCACCAATGGAACACTTGGTGAAGTGCAAAACACTATAGAAAATGACACCACCATAGGAATGGCCTCATCACTTCATACATACTTTAGAGGGCATACCAGCGAACTGGTATACAGACCAGGAATTGTGCAAAGGAACTACAACATGGAGGACATTGCAACAAAAATTCACAATAACTTTCTCATTCGAGCATGAGAACCCTAACATAGACGCAGCCCTCAAATGAATTAGAGGAGTAATATTCATCAAAGAACTGGAAATAGAAT
Organism: Picea mariana; assembly: GCA_032191745.1. Taxonomy (NCBI): domain Eukaryota; kingdom Viridiplantae; phylum Streptophyta; class Pinopsida; order Pinales; family Pinaceae; genus Picea; species Picea mariana. The sequence continues at coordinate 12,860 of JASDQU010310081.1, read as the reverse complement.
TTATCACAGAAGAGAAACAACGTAATAAATAGACAGTCAAGGAAATACTGTCATGTTACCATGTACAGGAGGAAGCACCAGAGGAAGATGATTCACTCAATATTCAGATCGAAGAAGTAGAAGGAGAAAGAGATGTGGAAGGACCACCCATAGAATCAGAAGTCATTTCCACGCCAATCAAGGTAAAGAAAGTTAACATCAAGACAGCCGAGAAGCCAAAAATAGCCAGCATTGGAGACTATTGGGATGAGCAAATAGTAGAAAGCATCACAGAATTGTTGTGTGAATATAGCGACCTTTTTCCCACAACATTTATAGAGATGAAGGGTATATCCAGAGAATTAAGAGAGATGAGGATACCACTTAGACCTGAAGCGATACCTATTAGATAGCGACCCTATAGACTGAACCCCATATATAAAGAGAAAGTTAAAGATGAGATCGACAGAATGCTCGAAGCCGAAATCATCAAATCAGTTAAGGAATCAGAATGGATAAGCCCTATGGTAGTATAGGACAAGAAACAGGGAAGAGGGATTAGGATATGCGTCAACTTGAGGAATTTGAATGATGCATGCCTACACGAGCCATTCCCTACACCGTTCATGGATGAAGTGTTAGAAAATGTGGGGGGACATGAAGCTTACTCATTCACTGATGGATTCTTAGGCTACCATCAGATTAAGATAGCACAGGAGGACATACACAAGACCACATTTGTGACGGAATGGGGATCTTATTAGTACACAATCATGCCGTTTGGACTGAAGAATGCACCCATAATATTCTCCAGAGTGTTCATCGCAACATTTAAGGAATTTATCCATCAGTTTCTCGAAGTATACCTGGATGACTGGACAATTTATAGTCTGTTGAAAAACCATGTGGAAGTTTTACGAACGATGTTCGAGAGATGTAGACAATTCTAGATATCACTGAACATCAAGAAATGCATATTTGGAACACCGTTTGGGATACTATTGGGCCATATAGTATGCAAATAAGGCTTGTTAGTGGATCTGACTAAGATCACAGTCATTGTTAACTTACCAGCACCAAAAACAGTTCGTCAGCTAAGAGAAGCGTTAGGGCACACATGATACTACAAGAAATTCATCAAAGGGTATGCGCAGATCACAACACCAATGGAAAAACTGTTAAGGAAGGATACAAAGTATCAATGGAATGACGAGTGTCAACACAGTCTGGATACCTTGAAGGAAAAGATGGTTACCACACCAATACTAGTATTTCCAGACTGGGGAAAGACATTCCATGTGCATGTAGATGCATTAGCGATAGCATTGGGAGCTATCTTAGTGCAACCAGGAGCAGGAGACTTGGATCACTCGATAGAATTCGCAAGCAGAAAGTTATCAAACTCGGAACATATTTATAACATGACAGAAAGAGAAGGCCTAGCCATGCTTTATGCACTATAGAAGTTCAGACATTACCTATTGGGAAACACTTTAAGATGTTTACATATCACTCTACCCTGAAATACCTAGTCAATAGGTCAGTGTTGGGGGGGAGAATCTTTTGATGGTTACTGGTATTTCAAGAATTTGATTTTGAGGTAATATTTAAACCAGAAAATTGAATGCAGGAACTGACCACCTGTCCAGGGTCACAAATGGAGAAGAACCTACGAATTTAGAAGACAACTTTCTGGATGCATAGTTATTATCAGTACATATTTTTGATGGTTACTTTGCAGAGATGATTCAATACTTGACTTCAGATATTTTGCTGCAAGAATATACCACTGCATAGAAGAAGAACCTGGTAGTCTGTGCAGTAGATTATCAACTGATCATAGAACACCTATACAATATGGGCATAGGAAACATCTTGCGAAGGTACATGTTAGAGCATGAAAGACCGAGAATTTTAGTAGAAGACCATGAGGGAATTGCAGGAGGGAATTATGCAGGTAAAGCTACTGCAGAGAAGGTACTACACGCATGACTATGGTGGCCAATGATTCACAGGGACTCATAATAGTACTGTCAGAGATGCGGTGTCTGTCAAAGGGTAGGAAAACCCAACATAAGGGAGGAGATGCCACTATGACCACAAGTAACATTACAGGCATTTGAAAAATGGGAAATAGACTTTGTGGGACCAATTAACCCACCAGCCAAAAGAATAGGGGCAATATACATTATCACCACGACATAATACCTAACAATATGGGCGGAAGCCGCACCAGTAAAAGATTGCAGTGTAGAGACAGTTGCACACTTCATGTTTGAACAAGTAATCACTAGATTTGGGTGTCCAGGATTTTTGATGAGCGACCAAGGCACATACTTCATAAACAACAGCATCCGCGTGATGACTAAAGAGTTTGAAGTTCATCACCAGAAGAGCACACCGTATCATCCACAGGAAAATGGCACAGTAGAAGCCTTCAACAAAATTATGGAGAACTCACTAACAAAGATCTGTGACATCAACAGAGGCAACTGAGACCATAAAGTACCAACAATATTATGGGCGTATAGGACCACATGAAAAAATTTGACAGGGCACACACCATTCAAACTAGTCTATGGCCAAGAAGCAGTAGTTCCATTAGAAGTTTTAGTACCCAGCTTACGTGTAGCAGCTATCACACACATGACAGAACAAGGCATAGTACAGGAGAGAATGTATCAACTATTGTCAATGGAGGAAGACCAAATCTTGATAGGATTCCATCAACAAGTGCAGAAAGCAAGAGACAAATTATGGCTCGATTAACACATCAAGAAGAAAACGTTCAAGGAAGGAGACCTAGTACTACTCTATGACATCAAGTCATTTCAGCACCCGGGGAGGCTTAGAATGCATTGGCTAGGACCATACGAGGTACAATTTGTCACAAACAAAGGATATGTATAGTTATGAGATTTAGCAGGCACATACCTCAGAGGAATGATCAATGGGAGCCGACTGAAGCCATATAAGGACAGTCGACCAACCACCGTGCAGTAAAAAAATGAAAAAAGAAAAAAAAAAGGGAACACAAAGGAAACAAGACTAAAAAGCGCATAGCACGTTAAAGATAGAAACACCATATGACGTTCAAAACACAAATTCGGCAAAGGAATGAACAACGGTTACATACAAAGGGAAAACAAGCGGGAAACAAAAAGTCGGCAAAAGCAGTATGACAGGACAACATTAAGCGGAATTAAAGCATAGCAAGGACCAATGGGACATCACATTAAACATGCCAATGGGAGACAGAAAATCAAGTGTAATGGAAAGTACGAAACCACCATAGATGCATTGAACCCACAATTATGATGCATTAAACATATAATGGAGGAAGTGTCCTTGACAAGCTTCATGACAAGCCCGTACAACACGCGAGCATGAGAGAAACTAGTCTATTCACGAAACAAAAACAGAGAGAGAGTAATAACATCCAGAACGAATAGAGAGAGACCATAGAGCTCACCAAAGTTATTCAAACTCAGCAAACATTCGGCAGTCACCACTATGGAACCACCAAAGCCAGCAGAAGCAAGCTAGATAGCCAGATCGACCAGGGTTTGAACTAGGTCACGAGGACCACTAGAAGAGAATGAACAATAGAAGATGGAGATCATCGACATTAATGAAATCCCATCCCCATAGACGATACCGGTGAACTCTACACCGATACTAGAAGAGATTCATCAACCACAAGCATAGGCCATGAAAGTGGATATTATAGTAGCAACACAAGCACCTCAGAATGAGGAAGTGGAAACCCAACATGAAGTGCAACCATAAAGCGTAGAAGCAACCTTGGAAGTTAACAGAACAACACAAAATCTGGAAGCAGCAGTGCAACCAAACGAGTCGCAAACCATCATATTAGGTCAACCAGCAGAGGAGACCACTACAAATGCTTTGGCTTGGCCAGAATGGATGATGGGGGAGAAACCAAAAGTTGTTGGAACTTTGAACCAACCACTGCAGTAGGAAGACAGAGTCCATATACCGAGCTCACCCCGTAAGAAACTTGTAGCAGAAATTGTTCTACCATGCATACCAGCTGGAGCACAGGTAAAACCCAAGCTACTAGGTCACGTCGAGAAGCTCAAATATTCAGACCATGACATATAAGACGAAAACAAGTTCCTGGAACTTGCACAGAGGGTCTTTATGCAGACCTTAGGTGTAACCTGACTTGGAGAAGCGATCAACCAGCCACACCAGTGGGCAGCTGGGCTAGACAGAACAAGAATCTTAGGTTTCCTAAAGCTACCACTTTTTGGCATAGGCCAGTATGCGACAACATGCGTCAAGTAGCTATTAGCAGTCACACATAGAGGGGACATATGTCTGGACAAACCCATCCCCATAACTGCTGACCTTATCACAAAAATCACAGGGTTACCAACCCGGGTATGGATCCCGTGTTGATTCTGGACGAAAAATCCAAGGAGAAAGCGTTGGTAGAAGAAATGAAGAAGAAATATGGCACCGCCAGGGGAATGAAGGGCATCATGATCAAATGAATCAACAACGCAACTACACAATTGGGTGCAAAGATCTTAGCTTGAAAATTTCTTAGAAAATGCCTCAAAGATGAAGTACCAGTAGGAGTCATTGTAGTTGCATCTCAGTGCACAGAAGGCACCTCTATGAGATGGGCACCATATCTATTGAACTTGTTTCAATAGGACTGCAAGGATGAGTAGGAGCTAGGCATGGAGTTCCATTACTTATGGTTGATCACCCTAATAGCCTTCATGGGATCGCGAGAACCAGGGTATGTAATTTTCTGTACTAGACCACAGCCAGCGGGAGAAAGATACCTATTACTGAGATCTGGGCCATAGGCCAGGCATAAGAGGGAGAACGAAATCATATTCGAAGCATACCTAGGACACATACAAGAAGCTATCAACCAATCCTGGAGAATAACACCAAAGGCTATCGTGCGATATGTGGACATCACCAATTTTCGGGCCACACACCAAGCAATGTGGATACAACCAAAGAAGGATCCATATAAACAATGGCTATAGATGCGCTATTTCATAATAGAGGGTGATATCGACATGGTCATCAACGAATGTCCTGATGAATTGATGATCCCAACCATTACCCTGAAAGTATCAGAAGGAACAATAGAAGGAGAGGTAGCACAGGCGGAGACACAACCTCCGAAAATCCCAATGCCCAAGAAACCAAGGATGGGCCAAGCCAAGATGACTCAGGCAGATGAAGGGTCAAAGTGGATAGGGACCTAGAAGGGGAAGAAAGAGACTACACAACTGACCAACGGACAACAGAAACAGGCCAAGGGAGCGCAGGAGACTGCCCCAAACACCATCACACAGGAACCAGGGGGAAATAAGAGACCAACCGCGCAGGCAGGAAGTGCGTGTAAGAAATCAAAGGCACAACAAGCATCTCCAGAATATACGATCAAGGAGGATGACAAGGAAATGATCACCAGAATGGTCTAGGATTGTCTAGCAGAAGATTTCGATCATGTAGCACATCACAGGGATAAACTGCAAAAAGAGCTGGCATAAATGGGATAGTTCCTCAAGAAATTTGGGGAAGCATAGGCAGCAAGCAACAACAGAGGCATAGAGCCATCGACAATTCATACCAAAGAAAGAGTGGATGTAGAAGAACGAGACCCAGTCCACTCCATGCCACACACAAGCGTAATGATTTACAACAAACCTAGCATGCTATGCATGGATGAAATCGTGGGGCATACACCCTTGAAGGATTTAGACCACATCCAATTGGTCTTGACATGGATGCCATCAAGGGCACTATACAAATTGCAGATTAGCATCGACCACAAGGTATAGTCTCATGCACATAAAAACTTAGTCCAGCTACAACAAGCAACAAAGAAGTGAGAGGCATTGGAAAACATTTGTGGGTAGGCCAAGCTCGAAACTCAGGAGGAAAAAGAATGCAGGAACAAACTGGAACGAAGAGTGGGAGGAATTTTTGAGAAACTCCCAAGCACCGTGCAAGGAAATGAACTCCCAGTAGCAAGAAAGATTGACCAGATTGTGCAGGCAATTGATCAATATTAGAAGGAGATCGAGAATCTCCTCGAACAGCTCACACCAACCACTCCAACGACAGTGAAGGAGCAAAGGAAGAAGGAAGCAACAACACAGCTACAGGAGATAGAACAATAGGTTAGCACAATAGCTTAATTGTTCGATAAAGCAATGCAACTTTGGACAAGGTTGGAGGAGGATCCACAAGTCCAACGTTGGGACAAGGAAGAGGAAAGGATCAATGCAACGATCCAAGAAATCAAATAGAGGCAGAAGACCATACCAATCCCAGAATGAGTCAAAGGGACGCAAGATATGAAGAAGATGTAGACAGAACTTATCACTGTTCAAATGCAGAAACAGGAACATCAGGCTCAAATAGAGCCATTACAGGAATGGGTAGCAGAAGTACTTGCACAAGAAGAAGGAGCCAAAACAAAGATAGCACAGACCCAGGCTGAATGTGTAGGATTTCTGAGCAACAAAGTGGTAGTTTAGGTAGTAGACACCATCAAGGAGAAGACCGCACATGCACTGGCAAAAGAATCAAAGCTCAAGGAAAAGTTCCAGACGATCACCAAGGAGATCAAAGAAGCTTAGAAGGATTAGGTGACTCGGAATGAGTCACATGTCAATGTTGGGTTCCTGTTGGCACCAGGATGAAGTGGAAAGAAGGATGATTGCGGGAAAGAAAGCGTACATAAACTGAAGTAACAACTGGAGGAAGAACGACACGCGCACATTCAATAAAGCATGCACAAGGAAAGCGATAGTTGGAGGAAGAACAACATGCGTGCATGGGAGGAATCCCTAACTTTGGTAGGGTTAGGGTTTTGGTAATACATTGTAAATGGCTGAAGAGCCCGATATATATAAATATAGATACACAGGTATCATATAGAGTTTGGTTCACTTTTGTATTAGTTCATCTTTTGTAGTATTCCATCATAGTTATGTACGAGTTGATGCGTTATGTAATACTGTTATGAACCATTTTTATAATATGTTGAGTTAAGAACAGAGGAGATAAGGAAGATATAAGGATTAGATCGTAGGCTGTGGATCTTGGTGCGATCTAGTTTGCCTCATACAAATCTTACCCATCTGAGGATAATTGTATGCATGCGACGCTAAAGATGCAGAACTACCATAATAAGAGAGCCAAGAGACTTTGTGGATGTAGCCCGGGAGGGGGTGAACCACGGTAATATCTATGTAATGTGATGAATGCATGTACATATTTGTTTTCTTTCAACAGCGAGTTGTTATTCTTAATGAATGAGTTAATACATTGTTATGAAATACGATTGGGTTGTTCAGGAAATAAACTGTGAAAGATAAATGCGCACCCGTGAGTAATAGTAGATTGCAATCACCATTTGTAGTATATGGCTCTGAATAATAAACCCCTATCTCATACTCAATCCTAGGCTATAAACACCTGAGTCTTACATCCACCCATTTAAAGCTATCTTGGGTGAGACTGCCCAATGCACTCTGTGTACTATGTTTCCTTCTGGTTTACCAGGAGGGCCGATATTTTTAGAGGCTTTGTTGGAAACCCAAAAGACATGAACCCTAGGTCAATAACTCAGACGGTAAGGGAGAGTGGTAACCAAAACCCTAAAATAAGGAAAGTGGTTTAATATGGTTAGAAGGTAACCCCTTGAGGTAAAGTGAAGTGATGAATGTACTATAAGTCAAAGTGGATACAAAATAAATTATTTAAATTTTAATAAAGTTAATGGATAAATTACTAATTGGACAAGTGGTTAGAAGTTGTTTAACCCTAAAATAAGGAAAGTGGGTTAAGATGGTTAAAAGGTAACCCCTTGAGGAAGCTACATGAAAGTATAAATAAGAGGCAAGGCTCTCTCATTTTAATCACACTTGAGAATATTAAATATCTACAGGTGACTAAGGTAACCAAATGATATCTAAGCTGAATTTCATAGATAAGGTGAAGTAAATAAGGTTGAAATTCAAGGGAGGATAAATTCTTTTGATGATGCTTTCTAAGGTGTGTTATTTACAAGTCATCTCACCATTTTTCGCAATATTTTTTTTTCTAGAATGATTCAGACCGTGAAATTGAGAGTCCATTGAGAAAACATATCCAAGTAGTTGTGGTATGAATTTCAGCTTGTGGTTCGTTGTGTTTATGGAGTTACACTCCGTGGAAAATAGGGTTTGTGGCTAGTCCTGAAACTAGTTTAAAACATGTGTTTCGGGTAAAAACATCATAAATTCTTTATAACAGATCCAAATTAAGTAAGACCAAATGTGTTGGTTAGAGTACAATCTATAGTATGTTGTGTATCATTTTTAGATCCATACAACAAATATTACATGCGGAGCATGCTCTACAAGTTCACTCTCTAGATTAAGCTAGAATTCAACAAGGTATGCCATTTTTGCTATAACTCCTTTTCTGAGAGTTTCCAAGTAGTGACACCTGGAGGAATTTATAAAACACACTGAAGAACATTGTGTAGATGGATACATAGTACCAGTAGTTTCACAAACAAATGACAAATAAGTGAAACTCAGTCAGAATAATTCCAAAGGCACAACTGCACTTCTAAATGGTCTTGGTGAAACAATATTCACCAAAGTTGCACATTGTAAATCCACTAAAGAGATTTGGGACAAACTTAGAAATATTTATGAAGGAGATTCAAAAGTCAAAGAAGCAAAGCTTCAAACTTTCAGAGGTCATTTCGAACAACCAAAGATGAAGGAAGATGGGAATATTGCATCTTACTTCTTACGAGTTGATGAAACAGTAAATGCAATCATGGGATTGGGAGAAGAAATCCAAGAATATGTAATTGTACAAAAGGTACTATGATCTCTTCCTATGAGATTTGACCCTAAGATATCAACACTAAAAGAAAGAGTAGATCTAAACTCAATAAGCATGGACGAACTTCATGGAATCTTCACAACATATGAAATGAGAACTGAACAGGAAAATCTAGATGTAAAAGAAGCAGCCTTCAAAGCATCCAAAATATCAAAGAAAAAGGGAAAGCAACAAGAAAAAAAACATAACAACAATAGTTACATCTCGAAAGATGATGAAGAAGTGGCCAACTTTGTCAAAAGAATGAACAAGGGAACCGACGATGGGTATAGAGGTAAACTTCCTTTAATTTGTTTTAATTGTGATGGTATTGGTCATTTTTCTAACAAATGTCCTCATAAGTAAAAGAGAAATGATGAAGGTTACTCAAAAAAAAAAAAAACATATAAAGGAAAAAGAACTACAAAGAAATTTTTCAAGAAAAAATTATGCACCAAAGAAGACATCTCATCATCAGATGAAGATGAAGTCAGTGATAGTAAGACAGAAAGAGTTCTATTCATGGACGTAGAATACTCTAATAAATAAGAATCCGAAGAATAATATGAAGAAGCCAAAGAAGAATATGAAGAAGTTGAAGAAGAAATTGAAGAGGCAGAAGTTGACTATTGAGAGGAATTGTTGAGTTCCATAGAAGTTATCAAAAGATAAAAGAGGAAAAACAAGAAGCTACAAGCGGAACTAGACAAGAAAGAAGACACTCAGGAACTAGAACAAATGATCAAGAATTTGAAGGTTCAAATTGAATAAGATAAAAGAACTGAAGAAGCACTCAAAGAACAGCTAGAAGGAAGAGACAGGATTGTTGAAAATTTGGAAGTAGAGATTGTCACATTAAGAAAGGATCTTCAAAAGAAAAATATGCAAAACAACTCAAAAGTTTTGAATGACATTATCAACAGTCAAAGGCCTAATAATGACAAGTCCAGACTTGGATACAATCATACAGAAAAGGGATCAAGATCCAAAACAACATAACAAGAAACATATCCAAAAAGCTATGAAAAAAAAATCAAAGGGGATAGGAAGGTCTATAGAGAAAATTACAGGGACACTCCTCCATTGAGAAGATTCAGATTTTAGAATCAACGACCGACAGAAACAAATAGTTCTCAGGAAGAAGAAGGATTTGTAAGAGTACCTCCTTTCAGAAGATCTTCAACTCGCAAGTATCAAACTATCTTTTTTGTTTTATGTTATGCATGTAATAATTTTGGACATAAAGTTTTAAATTCCAGAGCTAACAACATGAACATAAACAAATTTGAAAGTCAAACACAAAAGGGCTATCCAAGAAGGCCTAGTGAAACACAAAGAAGAAGTTACAACATGTTTGAATGATTAAGCACTGAAGTGGAATGCTACAAGTGTAAAAACTTTGGACACATGGACAAAGATTTCAGAATGAAAATCCCTCCTAGAGAACCACAATAGAACAACAACAATCACAGACAGGAACCTCAGAAAAGTACATGGATAAGAAAGCAGAATTAGTACAACAATGAAGAATGCACACTCGCTCTACAAGATAAGCAAAAGAAATGTGGTTGGTATGTTGATAGTGGTTGTTCACAACACATGACAGGTTATAGAGACAAGTTTCTTACATTAAGAAAGGAAAGAGATGGATCAATCTGCTTCGGAAATGATGATTCAACTAAAATCATTGGAAAAGGCACAGTCATAATTGGGAACAAGAATACAAAAGAAAAAAATGTTCTACTAGTAGAATATATGAAACATAATCTTCTAAGTGTGAGTCAAATGTGTGACCAAGGTCATAAAGTTACTTTCGATTCACAAAAGTGAGAGATAAGAAAAGAAGGTTCATGAAACTTGATTGCTACAGCTTCGAGAACTTCAAGCAACATATATGTGTTAAGTGAAATAGGAAATGAAAAGTGTTGTCTAGGAAAGGAAGATGAAAGTTGGCTATGGCATAGAAGAATGATTCACATACATTTTGATAACCTTGTCAAAGTCGGAAAAAGAGAAGCATTCAAAGAATTCCATAGATCACGAAACCAACCAACACTTTATGCAAGCATTGTCAATAAGGAAAACAAACAAAGACCAAGTTCAAATCAAAGGAATATTCAGCAACAAGACCATTGGAAATTGTGCATACTGATCTAGTTGGACCAAATACAACAAAGGGTTTAAAAGGTGATAAATACTTTATGTTATTAGTTGATTTTTATACAAGAATGACTACAGTTTGCTTTCTCAAGAATAAGTCAGAAGATTTTGAAAACTTCAAGATCTACAAGGAAATGGTTGAAAATGAAATGGATTCAAAAATCAAATGCTTGAAATATGATAATGGAGGAGAATTCACTTCAAAGGAATTTATGGACTACTGCAACAATCATGGAATAAAAAGGAAATTCTCCGTTGCTAGGACACCTCAACAGAATGAAGTTGTTGAAAGAAATAATAGGACAATACATGAAATGGCTCGAACAATTCTAATGGATTCCAAATTCACAGATATTTTTTGGACACAAGTAGTGCATACGACAGTTCACATTCAAAACAGAATAATGCTCATAAACAACACTAACAAAAATCTCTACGAGCTATGGAAAGGAACACCAACAAATGTGAAGCACTTCAGAGTTTTTGGAAGCAAATGCTACATCAAAAGTGAAGATGGCAGAATGAGAAAGTTTGACTCTTGTGTGGAAAAATGAGTATTTGTTGGTTACTCAAGTACAAGGAAATCATACAAGTGTTACAACCTGAGATTGAAAAAAGTTGTGGAAAGTATCAACGTAACAATTGATGAAACAGGTAGACATGAATTAAAGAAAGAAGAAAACGAATCAATGGAACAACTTTATGAAGAAGAAACAAAAGATGAAAAATAAGTATGTTAAGAACCAAATATCAATATAGCATAGAAAATCCTCAGAAAAAGTACTCAACGCCTTGAAAAAGAGATAATTTCAGATAATAAGCCTCTTCAAGGGGGCAACCTCCTTTTTCCCCACTTAAATGTTCAAGTACAAGATGATTCAAAATGAAAATGTCTCCTTGGTATATATAGGAGACTAGGAGGTATAATTACAACTAATGGCCTAAAGCCGACATAAATAAAATAACATTACTGATCTAATATGCCCCAATTAAGGGGTAATGAGCCAATATTAAGGCTTAACATGCCCCTCCCCTTGAGACAAGTATTGTTCGCAATGCTTGAGTAACTCTGGATGCTTCTGTATAAAAGAATCATCTTCCCAAGTGGAATCTTTAGCCAATAGTTTCCTCCATTTAATGAGATACTCTGAAATGGATCTATTCCTCAGTTGGCGAATTCTTGTGTCAGTGATGGCTTCGTGCTCCAATATGATTTTTCCTTCCTCGTCAAGTTTTGGAAATATAGTTTGAACTAGGATCTTGTCTCCTATAACCTTCTTTAAGCATGAAACATGGAAAACTGGGTGTACTCGTGAAGATGCAGGCAACTCCAATTTGTATGCCATAGTACCAATCTTTTGCAACACCTTATAAGGGCCATAGTACTTTGGTGATAATTTATTATCCTTCTTGGCTTGCTTGAGGGACATCTGTTTGTATGGTTGTAGTCTTAAAAATACCCAATCCCCTACTTCAAAAATTCTTTCACTACGATGTTGATCTGCTTGTTGTTTCATGCGATTTTGTGCCATGGTCAGGTTTTCCTTTAAGATTTGGAGAACTTGTTGTTGATTCTCGATGTGATCTTACACTTCTTGAACCTTAGATTTTTCTTTTAGAGAAGAAGTGATGGAAGGAGGGTGGTATCCATAAAGTTCCATAAATGGTGTCATTTTTGTTGCAGTATGAAAGGAAGTGTTATACCACCATTCTGCCGAGGGTAACCATTTGAACCATTGTGTTTGTTTATCAGAGACAAAGCAACGAAGGTATCCTTCCAGAAATTTGTTCACTATCTCGGTTTGTCCATCAGATTGAGGATTATAGGATGAGCT